>JANPWX010017582.1:0-25219 GCA_024734555.1 Trochalopteron elliotii
ACACAGAGAAGACACTTGCAGGCAAACCACAGTTGCACTTAGCCAGAATGAACTCCTGGCCCAGTGAGCAAAACACCCTCCTTTTTAGCACAAATCTTGCAGTAAAAACAAGGCTTTTGCTGAATAGAAAATATGAGAAGAAACCTGTCAACATCTGTACAGTTCTAAAGAGATGCCAGATTAAAAAAATATAAAGGTAGTATTTTTTTTTGCCTTAAAACTAGAAATTGTTGGAATCACTGAGAAGAAAGTCAATGAAATAGCATCATCTTTCTTCAGAAACACTGATATGTACAGCAAGGTGACCAGCTTTCCCTGAGATTGGATCCAGGTCAGCACACTGAGAGGGAGACCAGGCAAGAGATCCTTCGTGACCTCTGCAGCATTCAGAGAACACTTAGTTGCAAACCATGGATCCAAATTTGAGACTTCCTCAAGCCTGGGAACTAGAGGTTTGGACTCAGGCCTCATGCCTGTGAGGATGTCAAGTTTTGCAAAAAGTCCTTGAAAGTTATTTGAGTCACACATGGCAGCACAGGGGACAATGAGGGCTTAGGGACAGCAAATTAACATGGGGAGAGGGCAGCCAGTCTCTGGAGACAGCACATCCCACCCCATGGCAGCACCAGGCTGCACCCACAGCAGGAGCTAAATGCACCTCCCAAGCAGCTCTGACAGCATGGAGCGGGGGAAAAGCTGAGCAATGGGAGAGGGGACACTTGCCCAGGAGCAGTGGGTGTCCTGCTGCTAACCAAGGGGCAGGAGGAACCTGGCAGGAGCCCCTCTGGCCAGCAGGGTCCCTCACAAGAACAACCCCGGCAGCCAAGAGCTCTGGATTAACCCCGAGTGGTGAGCACAGGAGGGGAGCAATGGGGAAGGTGAGCAAACAGGCACAATGGCACAGCCGAGGGTGGGGCATTCGCCTCTGGGGCCAAGGGAAAGGTTCTACAGGAAACCCGAACTGAAAATGAAAGAAAAAGGCAGGTTAATGGTTTTATGTATTAATAACAAAAAACAAAACAAAAATACAAGTTATCCTGATGCGCACGCACACACAAAAAAGAAAATGTTGCTAAGTGTTAATAAGGTTTAATCTGACTACAAAACATGCTTTATGCAGACACACACACACACACAGCATTGGGATGAACCAAATTTATTTTCTAAAACAATCCTTTAACCGTTTTGCATGCTACAGGACTCATCAACTGTGACTTGTTTGTATCCTTGCAAAAAAGTGAAGCCCTGCAACACTTTATGCATCAATATGGAGAGTGTTTTTCTAAATCCTGGAAAAGTACCACATATACATATTTAATTTAGCAATGACAAATGCCCATTGAAAAAGGCACTGTCTGCATTTGTGTAGTGGGAACAAAGAACTTCATTTGATTCAAAGCCCAGCACACAACAGTGTACAGTTATGAGGACTGCCAAAAGCAATCCAAAACCAACAAAAATCAGTAATGTTCACTCTAACTACACTTTAGCTGTGCCTTCGTACTCAGCACCAGAATGAACACTGTTATTCTTTGAGCTTATTTTTCTACATTCAGAGCCTGATAAGCAGAGAATTGTTCTTTTCATTGTTCTACAGATACCATTGGCAGCAGAGACATTCATTCAACTGGACAGCTCAAGAAGACTGCAAGCGCCAGTTCGAGGCAGTGCAAGACCCTTCTGCAGTTCTTCTGTTAAGTGGAAGGTCCCATTTAAATTACATTCAAATGCCTCTCACTGACAGCATAATGTTTACTTGCTTTTCCATTTGCCTTGGTGGAGTTAAGAGGGAAGGAATCCTGGAATCAGCTTCTACCAGTTTAAGGGTAGACCATAATTTAGCTTCGACTATCCAGAAGAGAATGTAAGTCTTAGCTTTGTCTGCAGGGAAGGGTGGACTCAAGGGTGAGTTTTTTTAGGGTGTTTTATAGTTTATTTCCAACAGGGTCCCTTCTCTGAGAGGCCTGTGCACCTCATCCTGGGGCACTGTCACACTTGCCTTGGATAATGAGTATTGCTGCTTGGTCAAGAAGCAAGACATTCCCGTGGGAGGTTTCCTCTCACCAGAGAATCATCAGCAAATTAAAAATGCTCAATTAAACCCACTCAACCTAGCTGTAAGTATACCACTGTCATTAGTAGTTTAACTAATAACCCTGAGGATGATAGAAACTAGTCTTGCATCTACCTTCACCTTCACTGTAACCACAAGTTAACACTGCGGCTTGGAGGAGTGTGGGAGGGAAGGAGGAGAAAGGAGAGACATTTTCATGGCTAGCTGGGCTGTATCATCAGCACCACATCTCCATAGCAATTGTTGCCATAGTATCAATGTGGCCTGTGTGATTAAATAATATAATTTATTTTTAAGAGAGATGGAAAAAAGAGAACAGAGCCAATGAAGTGCAGGGAAGATTTAAAAGGAAGAGGACATAATCCTTATTTTTCTATGTTCCATATCCTGAGTCTCTGAATTTAACTTTGCAGAATCTTTAAAGATAATTACACACCTTTTCTACAACTGCACACGTAGAGAGTGACTGGTAGAACACATATAGTGGGGATGAAAGCAGAGGAAGACAGAGATAATACTTATAAGCTTCAGGACTTGCACATGGTCTGCTTTTTTAGGAAAGGTAACTGATCCCACTGTGAGGCTCTATTAGTTAATGACGCTTACCAGGACAATGTGCCTCATGCACCATGCAGCCAAACAGCAGCTAACTGTAAAACAGCACACATGTAAGACCTAATAATGATGATAATGATGTAACAACAACAACAAAAAAATCAACTGAGTCATGATTAGTGCAAATTACAGAGCTTGGGTTTAAACAAGTCACCTGTGAAAGAAAAAGGCTATTGTACTGCCAGCCAGTAGTAAACAAGCTACAATTAAGCTCCAGCTTGCAAAATTCATGGATTGTTAAAAAAAAAATTATGATCTAAATACTGAAATCCATTATTAAGGACAATCGGAGAAGTTGCAGAGCAAAGAAAGCAGCACCATTTCTAGCACAGCAATTTTCCCAGAGGAGAAAGAGGCTTCCTATTATCTTCCCAAGCCTTACTGAAGCACTGACCTATCTCTGTCATGGAGTTTTCTGTGCCCTTAACTGACAAGGATAGTACCAAAGCTTTTCCATATCAACGTGCTTGGTGTCAAGGAGATGTTCTGAGATGAGAACCACTTCAAGGACCAAGAGTTTGACTTGGGCCACAGCAACTAATTGCTGATAATATAGGGCTGTTGCCTCCCTTTTCTGCATTCCTGACCCTGACTGATCTCAAGGCTGAAGTCTGCAGTCCTGAGTGAGCAGATGTCTAAAGGCTCTAAGCATGAAAGAACTCAACTGGGTATTCCTCACACAGTCCAGACTGGAGAGAGAAGTCTGTCCCCAGTCAGTCTCATATTCCTCAGTATGAGAAGATATTAAAACCCCCTGAAGGTGATTCAAATGAAAAAATCAAAATAGGCAGTGGAAAAAGGAATGGGTGAGTGAAAAGGGCAGCACTAATTGCTCATTGCAAAAGAATGTTCATGTTGAAGCAGCTTCAGCTCTAAACTAAAAGACTAAACCAGGATCTCATTCTTGTAATTGGGTCTTTGTCTCATTTGATCCCAAGCTTAACAGCCACAGGCTTCTTCCCTGACAAACAGTGCTGTCAGCACTTTGGGCATGCCCCATACTGTCCAATTTAACAGCACTTCTTCATGTACTTTAGACTGCATAGTGCAGGCAAGGATTGCTCCAGGGCTGTGCAGAGGGGGGATCATGGCAGTGGTACAAAACCAGACCCCTGTTTCTCTGCACACCTGCACAGGTGGCACAGCACTCCTTTTGGGAAATGTACCACAGTAGGGAGGGAACTGCTCAGTGCTGGGAGAACTGGGAGATCTCTTTCACTCTACAGCTAGTTGCTCTAGAGCAACTGCAGAGCTTCAGGAGCCTGGCACAGGCACTGCAGACAGCCCAGATCCCAGACCCTGATGAGGGGCTGGATCCTGTCATACCAGTCCCTGGCATGGGGAATCCCTGTTACAGCCATGCAGTATCTCCCACTGTTTCTGTGGAGGGCAAAAAGATGATTTAGGACAGGAGAAGAGTACTAGTGCTAACAAGGTGCTATGACCTGTCCCCTCATTTTGCAGTCTTACATTCTGCAGATTCCAGAATTCAAGACTGTTAGTCTCCCTGAATAATTTCCACAATCTTCTCAACCTAAACAAGTAAGAACCTGAGTGAGAACACGCTCCTCTCTGAGGGTAATGGGACATGCCTGCTACCCACACCCTAGCCTTAGCAGCTAGTATGGTTCCACTTAAGCGTGTCCAGAGGAAGGCAACAAGGTTGGTGAGGGGCTTGGAGCACAAGCCCTATGAGGAACGGCTGAGGGAGCTGGGGTTGTTTAGCCTGGAGAAGAGAAGACTCAGAGGTGACCTTATCACTCTCTACAACTTCCTGAAAGGTGGCTGTGGTCAGGTGGGGGTTGGTCTCTTTCTTCAGGCAGCAACTGACAGAACAAGAGGACATGGTCTCAAGCTGCACCAAGGGAAATATAAGCTGGATATTAGGAAGAAGTTTTTTACAGAAAGGGTAATAAAGTATTGGCCAACAGGAATGGTCCACCTGGGGAGGTGGTGGATTCACCATCTCTGGATGCATTTAAGAAAAGACTAGATGTGGCACTTGGTGCCATGGTTTAATTGAGGTTAGGGTTGGGTTGGACTTGATGATCCTGGAGGTCTCTTCCAACCTAATGATTCTGATTCTTTAGAAGCACTGAGAGATCAAGGGAGGAGCAGGGAATCTTGGAGAATGAAAACAAGTTCCTCTCCCATGCTGTCAGAAGGCAGAGGGAGGTTAGTACTGCTCCCTGCTCTTCAGGATGACAGCAAATGTTACATGCTTCCAGATACTGCTCAGCCTTACTAGGGATTAAATCTGGCTGAAAACCTTCCCCTGATAAGGACTGGCTATGTTGGAGGGAGATATGAACACCCAGAAAAATAGTCAAGGAGAACCATTACCAAAAAGCAAATACCTCTGGGTTAGCAACTTACTTTTTTCTTTCTTTATCCCTTTTAAGAGTTTGCGATCCTCCAGCCTGCTGAGCCTGTGACTGAAGCAATTCAGCTGCTGTCTTCCTTTGTTTAAATGCATTTACTTCATCATCCAGAGACTTCTTCTTATCCTCTAGCTTCTTCTTTTCATCCTGATGCAATTTCTTCAGGCGATCAAACTTTTCATGCAGCTAAAGGGAAAGGAGAGAGGTGAGCAGGATGCGGCACTACCAGATATTCTGTTCACAGGAAAAGAGGAAGACGGAAGGATCCCTTGAGATCTGAACCTTTGAGTCTCCATTGGTCTCCACATCATTTCTAGCTCCTGAGCTGTCAGTGCCCAAAGGGCAGGGAACAGCCTCCTTCCACAACAACTTACAGGCAGTGTTCTAGTAATGCATCATTGTGCAGACTAAGAACAGAGGATTGGGAGAGCATAAGTGTAAAAAAAATCCTAATCCATCTCCAGGGGTCTCTGCCTTATTCCTCTTTAAAGGTCAGTAAATTAATGGATTTTTCACAATGCTAAGAAAGTTGTATGGGTGTATATTTTGTAAAACAAGTTCATCTCAAGGGCTGCTTCTCCCCTTGACTTTTACCACACTGCACCTCTCCATCAGAATCAAGACTCTGGCCCTTTCCTGGTGCAGTAAGTTGTACAGAACAAGCACTGTGATTCAGTTTTGTCCTACAGACTGAACACCTTAACATCCCCATCCAAGTTAAACCTTAGACTTCTTGGTAAGAAAGTCCTAAACCACACTCTGCAGAAAGTGCTTTGGCAACAACTACCTACTTGGGAGTGAATCTATCACTCACAGCCATGAAGACACAAGTACTGCAGTCTTTACCTCTTTTTCAGCCTCCTTCAATTCTGCTTCTTTTTCCTTGACCCTCTGGACAAACATCTGTCTCATTGCCTCTTCCTTTTTCTGCAGTTCTCCCAGAAACTCATTTCTTTTGGCTTCGTAAGTTTCTTGTAAGCTGAAAAGGAAGGCAAGTCCAGTGATAAGACTTGGGACAAACTGCTTTCCCTGACCCTCTGAAATCAGGCCCCCACCATGACTATTGCTTTACACACAATACATTTGCTACTCACTCACCCACATGTGCCCAAGGTCTTCTTTAACCCATGATTTTTGGCACTTCTCTGTATATTGAATGTTGGGCAATTCAAAGAGACCAGCTGGCAACAAACACTAGTTCAGAGGAACACTGCTGTTGATGCCTTAAGATTTTAGCTTTTATATTTTTCAAATCCTGTACTGCATTAGTGTATAATTTTAAACTCCATATAAAGCATTAGTTAACTGTCTTCACATTTTGGTCAGACAAAACAATCCCTCTGGGCCTGAGATCCAAGGACACCCTATAGCCTCAGGCCCCAAAAAGTATAAACAAAAGTAAATTGGGGAGGAGCAAACTGGAGGTAAATTACTTCATTACCTGAAGCCATAATTGGAGGATTAACACCTGATATGTAAATAGACCAAACTTATATCTGTCTGAAAAACTCGTGACTATCGTCCATTTTGGGTGTAGCCCCTTGGGAAGGCTTGGTCTGCCCTTAATGTACCTGAAGGCCCTTCATTAAATATATCTGCTTTTATTCTTTTAACTTTGGCCTCTGTTTCTAGGTAAGCCCAAAATAGGCATCACTGTCTCTCTGCAGCACAGACATTTCTACTGCCATACTTGCAGATTCACAGTTAGTCCCGCACATCCTCACTGTATTTTCACCTTCTCCCAGTCAGACCTTTGCTGAAGTCTGGATTTATCTGACCTGGCAGTTTTTCTTGCTGCATTGTTTTTTTCTGTGCTCCCCCAAGGACACACACACACACACACAAGCAAACAGCGCATCCAACAATGCCTCTCTCAAGCTCTCCTGTCTCCTCCAGGGATCTCACCTGAAGGGTTTGCTGTCTGGATCAGTGTCCTTGAAACCCATCTCTTCCAGTTTACATCGCCTGTAGAGCTCATAGTGGCGTGTGTGGGTCTGCTCACGAAGGTCTTCCATGTTCACGCGGATCAGCATCTCCCGCAGCTTCACAAAGTCACAGTGAGCCTCATTCTCCACTGTAAGAAGACATGGTAAGGAGGAAAATGGGGACAGAAACTAAGATTTCTTCCCACATTCCCCAATTGTGTACTCCTCCAACAGGTTTAACCCCAGCCCTTCCAAGCAGAGAAAACTGGCACTATAGGCCTGACACAAGGATTTTACAAAGGATAATTCAAGTCCAGAAGGCCCTTGCTCCTTTTATGAAAGCCCACTGCCTCCTTGCACAAGTGTCACCATTCATGCCATGAAAACCCCAGGGCTCAACTCACCCTGCACTGTGCCCCAAGGGTACTGACGAGCTTTCATCATTTTGTTTCCTATTTTCAGTTCCTCCATACTCCCGATCACTGCAAATGGCAAGTGGGCCTGGAACATATTTAATGATATCCACGTTAGTCCTTCTCAGACCTGGCTGACCCACCAACACACAGAGATGAGCACAGCCACTGAGCAAGACAGTCATTATGCACATGCTAATCTCAGGGAGTCTAGTCACTGGCCAGTAGTCCAAGACAAGGGGTAGCAGGGTGGGTCCTTTTTCTGGAAACCTTGTTTAGTGCTACCACTCTACCTGGCTGATCCTCCCAGCCACAGTCTCAGGTGAGATGAGCCAGTGCAAGACTGGCATCAGAGTGACAGCTGGAGCAGAGTGCTGCGGCTCAGACTGCGGTGCTGTCCCAGGGCCTGCCGTGCCTGAGGAGAACATCTGCACAAGCACAGAAGCAGTAAGAGGTTTTGGAGTTTTCTTGATTTTATCCCACCACTCCTTTAATTCATGTTGGAGCACAAGACACCTTGCTCCATCAGATCATGAGATGGAAGTCCATTCTTCACCCCCAGAGTAACAGCTCCTTCCTCCCTGCTTGCTTCCGCCCTGGTGAGGAAGGGCTGAACATGTCCCCAGCCATTGTGTCCAGTGTGACCCAAGGTCACACTCTTCAAGCTGAAATATGCACTCCACATTACACAAAGGCTTACTAAGAACAAGAGAGGTTTGCTTTTCAGAAACTCAGAAATCAGAAATAGTCACTTCTTAGTAAAGATGATCTCTCTGCAGAAGGCAAAAAGAGACTTGCCCAGTGCAAGCTCAGCAAAATTGGAACTGAAACCCTCCCAACACCTATCTAGGCTCTGAAGATCTCAGCTTATAGTCTTCTCATTTCCAAAACTCAGGCAGCCAAGCAAACCCCCCAGACATTGCCATCGTACTTTGCTTCATTTTTCTGTAAGTGAGATTTCTCCCCACCTCCCTTGTTCCTGGGAACTACGCTGCATTCTGCCAAGCTGCAAGGAAGTCAAGTGCAAAATTTCAGCACTTTGAGTTCCCAGCTCCTTGCACCAACCCTTTCTGCTGAGTTTTGTGAAGTGACGTTTGTTAGGCAAAGCTTTTAAAGTGCACCAAATAGTGGACAATTGAAAGGGCCTCAGGAAGCCAACTACATGGAAGATCAGTGACCCTGGATTGCTCTCAAGAGCAGGTAGTGAATTCCACAGGTTATCCAAAAACTTGGACAAGGTCATGGCAGCTGGTACAAGCAAAAGATTTCAGAGATGATGTTTTTGCTTTCAGAGCGTTGCTCATACAGTCAAACTGCAAACAAAGCAGAACTGCCAGCAAGCACTCACAGAGATGGGCTCTTCCCCCTATATTCCTCGGCCCCCTGCTCTCACATGGGACACACCCAGAGTAAGAGTAATATTTGTCTTATGTTTCTAATAATATCAGTATTTGGATACAAGTTTTCCAGACCTGCAAAATTGCCTTGGTCAAATTCTGGCCTGCTTCATCCCCATAAACCTGGTAATTCTGACTGTAATAGAGGATTAAAGAGTTGATTTGTCTGTGCAGCAACTGGCACAACCCAGAATGTCTGCAACCCGAGACAGCAATTCCCTCCCAGGAGACAAGTAAATGGCTGAAAGGAAAGACAAGCAGAGGTTCACTTTCACCCTCAGAAGGGCTAACACTGAACTGCTCTGACCAGGAAGCCATCACTGACAGCGCCTACGTAAGGACAAACTTCATGTTTCTTTCAGGCCTCTCCAGAACACTCTACAACTATTAATATCAAATCAAGAGGTGGCACAAATGGACATCAGCTAGACCTCTACTACATCCACAGCAGTAAAGCAATCAACTTCCCCTACTTGATTTCCTGTGAAAAGCCTTCTGGAAAATGGGACCATGGTCAGGATGTGCTGCCAGAAGGGCCAAGGGACAGTTTGCTTCATCCTCAAGGAGCCACAGACAGGCACCCACGATGCTGGGAAGGCCAGAGCCAGAATGGGCACCTGCAGGCACCTTGAGGAATGTCTGGTCCAAGTTGTGTACTGTTTTTCACACCTTGCTGGTTAAGCTGTGTAATTCCTTGCCACAGGATCCTGGAAGTTTACTGGTGGGAGGGCATCAGGTGATGCATAGGACAGGAGTAATAACAAACCCTTGAGCTGAAAAGAGTTTAAACACTGATTTCTTATACGTCCCTCAACAGATACACACGAGGACAAGGAGGGTATTAAAAGTCTGTTTTCTGACTAGAAAAGCCCACCAGAGAGGCAGTAGCCTACCACAAAGCTCTCCTAGCCTAGGATGACCCTACAAGGATGAGATTCTTGTGAAATCCTCTGTTTTTAAGACAGAAAATAAATGGGAAAGTAGATTTAAGAAACATCCCAATATGGGCCACCAACCCCTATGTAGTGATGCATTCCCTACACCTCCAGCAGGTGCTTCCAAATAGGGAAAGAGTTTCAATTTACCTTTAGACATTTTAGGAAGTTTAGCTGGAAGGTTCTGTGGGTTTCTCATTGTAACTGGCTCAGCACCAGCACAAGAACATGGATTGGGCTCTGAGAGTCTAACTCAAAGCCTCTTGGTGATCTTATTGGCAGCAAGCCAGATTATCCCTCCTAAAACATTCAGTATTTAGGAAGGAGCAAAAAAGGAAGTAAAGGCTTTTTGGAGTTGTCTTAGCAAGGTGTCAGAGGTTTTCTCAGACACCTGTGCGCAGCTTATAATTTTGTTTTCTGTAAAGTTTGTTATTTTGATATTTTTCATTATTAAACCTTTTGATTTACAAAACACCTCTGAGGAGCAGTCTCACTCAAATTAATTATAGCCACTTCTCTGCAAAGGCTGGACCCTCAGAGACTGATACATTAGCACGTTGCTTATTAGACTCTGGCCACGTGTTAATCTGTATCACCCCTACACTGACAGTGCTGTTCTGGGAGAGGAGGAAGAACCGAGTCACTTACATTCATTGTCCCATTTATCTCCGCCACTGACTCATCGTCTGTTGGGAACTGGTAGATCTGCACTCCATTACTGACCAGTTCACTTGTGATTTTTATTTTAAACTTGGTCAGCTCACTCTTGGAAATGGCATCAGATTTGGCAATGATGGGAATGATGTTCACCTAGAAAAAAACAGAGGTATGAAGTAATCAACTTTGCTCCTGGGAGTTTCTCTAAGTCTGCAATACAACCTTCAAAAACTTGTAAGTGCTCAATAAATCTACAGAATTATTTGCCAACTCAGTAGTTTCCACCAGAAGGGCTATTCAAGGTGGGGAGATCCTCTGGAAAAGCAGCAGCCTTCCCACTATGCAAACAGTAAATCTGCCCAGTAAGAGTTACTTGTGCCAACCTTGCTGTCGAGCTTCTTCATCGTTACCAAGTCCAGGGATTTCAGGGAATGGCCTGTTGGAGCAATGAAGTACAAGCAAGCGTGGATCCGGGTGTCATGGTAGTTGTGCAAGACCCTTTTTATCTTCAGTTCTTCCTGCAAGTAGGCTTCAAACTGAGCATCAATGAACTCAATGATGGGTTTATAGCTTTGGTGAAAGGAAAAAAAAAAGCTTTACATCTCACAGTCAGAGAGCTAAACAAATAGGACAATGTCCCTTGGCTTGCTTCTAAGAAACAAGCTGTTGATAGATTTCACTTTCCATTTTCCACTTTCTGAGACCAATTCTCTCTACCTCCCTTGCTCCCCACCTGTAAGAAATTTTAAACCTGCACTGCTGACAAGGAGACATGGTCCTACATCAGACTCTAGCAGCCTGTTTGTCAAAACACAGTACTGGGATTCAGCAGAGGACAGCAGATACACCATCCTCTCCAGGGAAAGCAGACTCTCATATTTTGAAATGTGAGGGTGAGAGACTTTCTAAAGCAAGGCTAATGTAGACTAATTTGCAGCAGTGTGTAACCCTTGCTTGCACTCAGGGAGTGAATGGCTTGCTGCTCTTACAGCCCTGAGTGCTGCTGGTGGAAGACACAGCTTCATTCAGTACTACCTTTGCCCAGTGCTCTGAGGCAGGAAATTCCTGCAACTCCCTTGCAAGGCCTTCTGAAATACAGAGCCTGCCAGACTCATAATGTAAAGGACATCAGTGCATTTTAAACAAACTTTAAAAAAATATCTAACAGACCCACAAAAAAGCAAATCTCATCAACAATGTCTCTGCAGAGATGCACCTTGGAGACTGTCTGGTGTAACTGCACATCCCTTAACCAACATACTCCAGCCACTCTGGGATGTGAGCTGCCAGAGACACTCCCCCAGGGAATCTCACTGCACATTTATTGTGCTTCCTTTGGCTCTTCCCATGGAAGAGTCCTGCCAAAAGTGGATATTAAGCCAAGCAGACACTAAATCACACTAGTGGTTTGGTCAGCAGCTTGAGGTCAGCACAAACCAAAACAAGCCCAGATGCCCTGGAGCATTTCAGTCTCCTCACCACATGAATTTTGGCAGAAGGTTGCCAGCAGGGCAGAAATTGCTCTGACAGCATGAGAAAAGCTGCTTTATAGTTGAAGCAGTGCTGACACTCCAGAGCTTCTGTCCTCTCTTCTACCTGTCCTATCCCAAAGACGTGACAAGGACAACTCCTAAGAAGCAAGCAGGAAAACTGCAGTGCAGTCAGGCCCAACTAGGGCACAGGGAGAATGAAAAGCCTGGTCACGATATAGCCTCTCCCCCACACTCACCTGTCCTCTTTGTTGATCTGATCCCCAAAGCCCACTGTGCTCACAATAGTCAGCTTGAGGTTGACATTGCTCTCCTGAAGGTCATAGGTACTGGATTTCAGCTGGACCCCAGGCTGTGAGTGAGATGCTGGGTCACCTTCAAACTTGGTGTTGAAAAGGGTGTCCATGAGGGTGGACTTACCAAGGCCAGTTTCCCCTATTGGAGAAAAAGAGAGTTGAAACATTCTGTTGAATATTAATATGGGTTAGCCTTTCAGCTTCCAAACATTAACAGGGGTGAAATTGTAGCAGATGAAAGCAGATCTCATGCTCCCAAGGGAGCGTCTGGTAAAGAGAAAGCCATGAACAATGGGAGGTCTGTATTCTGGGCAAATTACATTTCACAGTCTAATGGCCATTAATGTCATTAGAAAACAGAGATGAAAAGAAAGAGGTGAAAAGGCAAAGGGGAAAGCATCGTTCAAATCCTGCTTAAACCCACAACTACACTACAGAAGATGCTGTTTTCATTTAAAAGTGGGAGAGGAAATGGGGCTCACTGCCATTTCCAAAAAAAGCTGCTCCAGGATCAATGTCTCTAATAAGCATCCACAGAAATAGCTTCCTTCCATGCAGAAACCCTGAGAGCTGGTTCGAGTCCCACAGCAAGTTGTGCAGTTGGTTTCTCATAACAAGTTGGAGAATCAGCCTTCTACACTGGGAGGGGGCATTTTCTGTAATACCTGTTTTTGTACCTTTAGGGGCTACACAAGCTGTACAATATTGCAAAATCTGCTTCCAAAAGTTCTGCTAGTATTGTCAGTATTCTGCTAGCATTCTATCAGTATTGAACTGCTATTTGGATTTCATTTATCAATGGGTAACTATTTCCTTGTCTGGAAGGAAGAGACAAATCCCAGAGACCAGTCTTGAATTTGTTTTAGATACATCTCAGGAAGAATAAAACAAATCCCTCTGTGCATACATTCCACAGGGCAGCCTCCCTTACCAGGCTGACAACAGAGCCAGCTCTCCAAGCTCACAGGATCTGACTTGCTATGCAATCTGGTCTGTTGCCTTGTGAGGGCTGCTGTGTTTTGGGGAAACAGCAATTTCTGAGCTGCCCAGCTGGCTTTTGGAGAAACTTCAGGAGCAGCCCAACCCCACCCTCTGTAAAGGCTGCTCCTCCAGCCTGCTGTGGGACCACAGGGAGACTGTGTCTGGCTGCAAGAGCATTCCCCTCCTTCCCCCAGCCCTCAGCTCCCAACCAAAACAACTTCACCATTTTCCCACTTTGCTCATAATAAAAGAGCTTCTTATTTTTGGTAGGTTTAGAGCTCTGTAGGAGATCCAAACTTGCATGAAATGCCCAATTCAAGAAGGGGAAACTCCTCCCCATCCTTCCCCATCAAAATGTTCAAATCTCTAAGCCTCACCCCTGCAAGCAGGCAAATTCCTATTCTGGCCTCAGAAGGGATTTTCCTCACTCAGGGCTGAAGTACATGGTAGAGCAAGGCAAACACAGAATCATAAAATCATAGAATGGTTTGGGTTGGAAGGAATATTGTCTAGTTCCAAGCCCCAAGTCCCCTGCTCTGGGAACTGAGCAGTCCCTGATTGCCAGGATGACATATCCAGTGTCTCCAGAGGCAGCAAGATTCATTAACATTTCAAAGTCAATGTATACCTTGAGCTGCAGAACTGCCTGGGAGCCAGCTGAGAGCTTGTGCTCCATCACCAACCAACACCAACTACAGCTAGAACAGTCACCAGTGGAGTTGCTCTTTGCATCAATCTGGTTTTCAATCTGAAGAGGAGAAGGAGGAGTCAGCACCAGGAGCTGGCATGGCTGCAGTCCCTTGTGCTACCTCAATGCATCAACTGTACCTACAACAGCACTGGCCAGAGCAAGGGAGGGGGACCCAGCAAAGCACAAGGTTACCTTTGTCGCTGGAAGAATAAGCTGGTCCAACAAGCCCTTCATTGACTTGTAATCTCATTGTCTGGACTTGTCAGGGACCATTTGCCCCCAAAAAGGAGCAGATGCACAAATCAGACCAGTGCACTGCCATGGTTTGGACAAGGATTTTGAGAGTTAACAGCCAACAGCCTGTATGGCCTCCAAGGCTGTTCTCAAGGATTCCAGGAAAACAGCAGTGTAAAAAAAGACAAAAATCTAAACAGCCTGAGAAGGCTGCAGCATTTCCAAAGCCCCTGCCAAGGGATGGGTGGGACAGAGCAGTGAGCTGGCTGCTTGCCTGTGAATGCCAGGAATCCTGATGGGACATCTCAGGATAGGGGAGCCCCTCAGCCCTGCAGTCCAGGAGCATCACCCACACACAATACTGCAAAGCCTCCTCCTGTGCCACTGCCCCACAGCCTGGCAGGCCCTGGAGCAGCTCCAAGGTTACAGGACAGGGTGACAGGGGAGCAGCAGCGGTGACCAGGGCAGGGAGCTGCTCTCTGCAGTGGATACACAAGGTCATCTATAAACCACATTGGCTTCTGGGCAGACAGCACCCTGTAAGTCACCTCTCGTTTCTGCCTCCCTCATTCTTTTGGATGAAAGATGTTCATATGAGGCCAAGACTATTGTTTAAGCACATCCTGAACCTGTTAATCATTGCCTACTTTAAATCCATCTAATGTGTTTTTTCCAGCAGGAGTGACTTTAACTGTCAGAGGAGCTAGGAGAAGTGTTTAAGAGATGCAGAACATGCTTTTGCACTCCACCTCATGCCAGCTACACAGGGCCAGCAAAGGCAACTTTGAACTCAAACAATGAGTTTTTCCTTTTGGAAGGGGAAGATCGGAACTGTGGCATTTTTCCACAGGTGGGAGTTGCCCATCCAAACACCTTCATGATTAAAACATCCAGGCATTAACATGGCATCTCATATGAAGTCTGCACTCCCAAATTTACATTGAGCCAGCAGATACCCCTGTCCCTGCACTGTGTAACCCCACTGACTTGACATAGAATAAAAGCCTGCCAGGGAAGATGGAAAAGAGAGGAAAGACTGTCTCAGCTGAAAGAATGTTAACACTGACAGAGTGACATGAAATGGTAAAAGACTAAAGACACTAATAAAGTGTTCTGCTGTGTTAAATATGAGCAGAGATAGGGAGCAGTGCTATTTTGAAGGCCAAAACAACAGAAGGAAGAATTTCTGAATCTTCTGTGAGTTTCTGCCTCACACAGAGGCAACTTTTTGCTTGCTGGAAGATGTGAATGGTGCCAACTGCTTCTTGTAAGGACAGGAGTCCAGATGGAACAGACAGTCTGATAAAAAGGACAAGCGGTCTGTGCTTGTTCCAGCTGACGGCACTGGAATCTTCCCCCAAAAAACAGAAATTATGAACAGGGATTAAAAGAGGCAGAATTACTTTGAAAAAAGCAGCAGTGTACACAAACTGAGTGAGAGGAATCACTGGCAGGGAGATTATTTCCTGATGTCAGGCTTATGGACACATGTGATTTGATCTCCAAAACCATACTTAGGGATTATGCAACTCAACAGTGGTCTGCTGTCCCAAAACAGGGCTGACAAAGCTCTGTGGGGAGGACAGGGCAGAGAGAGTGACCTTTACTGGTAGAGTTCTGCACCAGGAAGATGTGACAGCAACGGAAAAGCTTGAGTGTTGTACCTTTCATCATGGGATGGAGTTTTGCTGTTAAGTCTGACAATTTTCAAGGACATAAAAAAAAAATGGCCAGAGCCAACACCACAGGTTCTGGACATGCAGCAACCCTACATCAGTGCTCAGAAAGCACCATCCACTCTTAATGTCCAACAGCCTGGCTGTGCTGGGCTCCCCACACATCCTCTCGTTCTCCTGAGACATGTTCCCTGCTCCAGCTGCATGTCCACATGGTGTCTTCACTGCTCTATGGAAGCACTTCATCAAATCTCACACTGATGGAACAGTGGTGGCACCACTTGCAAAACTACAGCTGGGACAAGCTCCTAACTTCCCAAATCAAGACAGGCATCTTCATGCTGAATGAACTTTCATGGCTTCTTTTCACAGAACTTTTAGCATTCTAAACACCTGCAGCAGTGAGCTGAATTATACACCACAAAAGCTGTACCTCCTCTTTTTGTGCCTGAAAATTTAATTTGCTTTTCTCTAGCATGTGCTAAGTGAAACAAGCAACTGCTCACTGCTCCCCTTCTCCACAACACTCAAGATTTAAGAGGCCCCAACCATATCATCATCAATCGACTCTGTGGGAAGACAGGGGAGTCCTTGGAGTATTTCCCTGTTCAAAGACAGGGAGCAGCTTTCACAAGAGCTTCCTTTCATGAGAGAGCAGCACGTGTCCTTCACAAGATTAACAACTGTGGCTCCAGATATCAAATAATTCAATTTTAAAGAAAATGTATATGCATGCACAGCCTTTTCATGTGTAGAAATGGGAGCTAATCCAGTGTAGCAGGTTTGCTGAGACAAGCCCTGAGGCAACTCAGACTGATAAGGCCATCTCTCAAGGAGAGAGGGAAAAATAGTTTGCTTCATCTGACAGGCATGCAGAGACACCACACAGTTCCCCACTGCCAGGCAAAGGCTGGGCTGCAGGGACAAGGAGGGCAACAAGGGCTCACAAAATGCACTGAAATACCACCTCAGAGGAGCACCCAGCTCCTGGCATCCATCCCAGGCTACCAGCAGCACAGGGCAGGAGAAGGCTGAGGAGACAGATGGCTTTTTGATTAGAAAAACTGTTCCCTCCTCTGCTGGTTGCACCAGTGACCACAGAAACAATCACTGGGCAACTTCCAGGCTGTACAGTTCATCACCCCAGAGAGCTGCCTGCTGGAGAGCACCAGGAATCCTGTGCACATCCCTCCCTCCCCCAAGGTGAGAGCTCCTGCACATCACAGGCTCACTCCTTTGGAATGAGACCTCAGTCTTGGTACAGTCCCGGGGGAAAGTGAAGCATTTCTGCCACAAAACAGCCTTTCTCATTGCACTGAATAGGCCAGTTAGAACAAATTCCCTGCAAATCCTGAGAGAGAGGAAGGGGCAAAATCCTGCTTAAATTGGGATACTAGTTTAATGCAACTACAATTTACCCTGGCAAAAACTGAGAAAGTTTACATCAAAAACCAGCAGCCTGTTCCTCCTCTTTTTCCCCTATCTCACTGAGAAATACAATCAGCACAGAAAGTCTCAGCTATTAAACACTTCTCCAGCCTTTGCACTGAACTAAGAGGCAACCAAAAATTTATCATGTAAGGTTTAGGAAGAAAATGGTTGCACTGAGAAATAAAAGATCAGAGAAACCATCCGCAACACCTAACATTAATGAGAGGTTTTCTCATTTATTCTAGCTTTGGCTCTAGTCTCATGGGGGAGACAGCTTTCAGCAAGAGCTAAAAATTGCTCCACTCTGGACATGCTGCTGAGAGTCATTTCTGAAGCTTTCCTTGGCTTCTCCAGCAAGAGCTGAAGGAATCACTGGCTCATATCCAGTATGACACAGAGTAGAATTATCACTGGATTTTTTGTCCAACAGATGCCACACATAGCTGAAAAATGGGGGGCAATGAAGTGCCTTTCTGTCATGTTTAGTGGGCTGTCTATGGGATCCTCATCCAATCTTCATTTGCTTCCTTGTTCTTCCAATTTTTCATCCCAAACTCTGCTGTACAAGTGAAATCCAATGGAATAAATGACAGATGAACACTGGGAATTTTTGATTTCTTTCTCCAGGATGTTTAAGTGTGGGGGCAAAGATTTGCAAATCATTTTTAATGAAGTTTATTATATTTTTCTATAAAGTTTCTTTATTTCAAGATTGTGTTATTACTATTCATAAAAAACTGACATTAGTAACTAAGGTACATTGATCTTGGTGAATCCTTCACCTCAACAAGTGATTAATGCATTCCATTTCTGCCCTGCAAAGAGGAAAGCACAGGCATTCAGCTCCTCTCCACACATCAAAGTGAAGATATAACTACAGGAGGCACCCACTGCTACACCTAGAACTTGTAAAAACAACACTGCAGCCCAGTAAGTGAAAAAGGAAAAACTTCTAGACTTCAGTTGTGGGGACAGGAGTTTCCTTAGGTCATACCACATTCATGTACTGTGGAAATCACCTAGAGACTCAGCCTGACAATGACCTCCACTTGTCAGCAAAGTTTATCATCTCACAGGAATGCAGTTGTAAGGAAAATTGTCTTCTCAGCTCCATTTAACAGGGCTCAGCTCTCTTCTCCTTGCTCTATTACTCTCGTTTCAGACTTAACCCTGTTCTGGGCAAACACCAGGTCCATACTATGAGCTGCATCTCTCATGGGAGGGGACAGAAAACCTCTGTGTGGATGCAGAGCTGACCACCAGCTGAGTGCCCAGGAGGTATCCACAGCTGCTGCTCTCCCCTCTGCCACACCAGGCACTGCTGGGATCATCTGCAGACAGGGCTTAGTCCGAGCAGCCATGGCCACACAATAACCTCCTGCTCCCAGAGGCAGGGCACTGGCAGCAGCAAACTCATCAGACAATTATTAATTCTCTATTTTTAATTTCCTAATTCACCTTCCCAAACTCTGGTACCAAAGCCATACAGAGTTTTACTTCTGTTACCTAAGAGAAGGGATTGTTTGGGATACTAACCCTGGGGAAGACCTGTGAGATGGGCTGCAGGGACAGACACCAAGTCCTGCTACAGTGCCAGGCCCCAGCTGTGATCCACACCACATGGCAGCTTGGATAACTGTCAGAAGAGTTAAGGCTTGGCCAGACACTATCTTAATTCAAGTATACACAGAAGGGAGGAGAAAAAAATAGCTTTTAGTGATTTAAGAGGAGCATGACTAGTATTTTGTTAAAATAATAATAATTATAATGATAATTCAATACTTAACCAAACAAGACCTCATGACAAAGTACTCTGGCATGAGTACATATTTTCTTTTAAAAATGTGAAATTCAAACATATGAGGAAAAGAAAGATCATAATAACAGCCTGTGATTTTAGGTATTTTATTTCACTGCTTGGTAAAAAGCCATACTGCAGAATCCCAGCGGGGATTTCCCAGAGCACCAGTAATTCTTGTTACTGAAAATAGAACAGTTAGGGAAATTTAAATCAAAGCTAACTTGTTAGTGCTGTAAGCTACAAGCTACATCCAGCTGCAGAAAACTTTTCAGCAAGAGAACTTCCCAAAATGGAAATACTCACCCACACACAGAATGTTGAAACAAAACCCATGATTAACTGACTTATTAACCAGCTGGTCAGGCAAACTATCAAATCCTACGTGTCCGGAAAGGGGGACAGTACGACAGCCTTCACCCTGAAATACAATGAAATAGTTGTGTCATTTTCAAGCAAAATATGCTTCTCTGTATAAACCCTTAAGACCTCCCAAGTGGAATCAAATGCACAGTCCAAGCAGAGATTTGCACAAATCTGTCAATCATACCAGCACGCTTCACTCTTCTCTTAAACAATTCCAGAAGACACAAATAGAACATTTCATTTGCCAAGCGTTTGAAGGCAGCCCTGACAGAATAACACTAAAATGTGCAAAACATGTACACAAACAAAGCTGCTGAAATTAAGAGGTAAAAAACACTTGTTCCTTCAAAACATATGCAGAAACTCAAGTCTCACCTTATACTGAAAACAAACAGAATCCTCTGTGCAAAGCAATGTATTAATGACACCTCCTCCTACAAGCCTATTACCATTCACTTTATGTGAATTGGAACTCACATGTAATTCCCATTCACAGCTGCAATTATAGAAACTAGCTAGAAACAGTAAGGAAAACTGTACCTACAGGAAAACAAAGCAGAGAAAAAGTGTCCAGAACTGAGCTGCTCATAACCCCACAGGCCTGAAGGAGCCTGCCAAGGGGGTTTGGGAGTGGAGGTACCCAAACCTCCTGCTGGGGGCAAGGGCTGCTCCTGCCCAGCCGCCCAAAGAACTTCCTGAGAAGCTGCTCCTGCACCCTGCTCTCTCCTCTGCTCAACACCACTAATCTGGTCTCCCCAGCCAAGAGGAACATGTGGTGCTCCATGCCCAGAACAGCCACAAGCTTTGGGAGGGGGGTCAGAAATTTTCACCTGGCCAGTCTGTGCCAAGGCACCCTGGGTCCCAACCCTGCCCAGCCAACATGACATGCGGAGGCTCAGCCTCAGAAATGGCACCAGGCAAAATGAAGAGTCAGTGCTGCACCCCTGTATTGGTGTGTACTGGTAAGTTGTCCTCCTGCAGCCCCAAAAAGGTATTTCCCTGTTGGAAGCAAAGGCTTTTCTTAAAAATGTATTTTATTATGAAAATCAGAAAATTCCCCTCTAGCTTTCCACCAGTTTGCAAAAAATACTACAGCCAAAAGGTAGTAGTTTATAGGGTGTGATTTTGAATATATTCTTTCACAATCATGCTTTCATATCTCTTGAAAGCCTGTTTATAAGGACAGGCATACTGGTTTTCCCTCTTCTGCTAATGGCACTGGTATTTTAGGCTGGGAAAACATCCCCAAGGAGTACATTTACTACAGTAGCCTGTCAGTACGATTTCTTGTTTTGTTACTGTTTTGCTGTTGTGAGTTTGGGTTATTTTTTTTCAAATATGAGGCTCCAAATACACTTCAATCATTAACCATATTTACCAGTCTGTGATGTGTAAATATGTTTCCCCTTAGCCAGATTTTGTGTATTAGTCTGACTCTTCCTGACAAGATGTTCACCAAGTATGGCGCTTCATTAATTCCTGAGCACCTTCCCTCCTAATGACATGTTCATGACGAAGGCACTCAGGCTCCCCAGCAGATTCTGGTTTCACCTACTGACAATGCAGCTGTGAGGTCCAGTAATGCAGAATCAGCTAAAGCAGAAGAAAGTGAGGCCATCAGACAGATTTTGTGACAACACACTCAAACTCTCCTAAACTGCATTCACCAAAACAAAACCTCAGCACTGGGGAATCTCATGGCAGTGTTGGACCTGCAGCAACAGCCCCATGGTCCTGGTGAAGAACAGAGTTAGGGGACAGAGCCTGTGAAGGTGCGAGAGAGAACCACCAGCAGACGGCTCCTGGGGAAGGAGAAATATCAAGTGTATTTTTAATACTCAGCCTTAAAACCACACCACTGGAAGACTGCTTGAACACTACTCTCCCCAGGAAGTGTGGGCAGGAGTGTAGGCTCTCATTAAGAACAAATCATCTCCTCATCCCTAAATATAAGTGTGATCCAGACAGAACAAAATAAATGGTAGAAGTTAAGCCGCTCTCAGCTATGAGGTGGCATTTACCATCACACAGAATTCAGCCTGCAAGTCATTTCCTGTAGGTTCTTTTTCTAGTTACCTGTGGTTTTACAATGCAGTTAAACCACACTTCACATCTGGTACAGGCCAGGAAACAACTACTGGAAAATGTGATCTCCAGTCACAGCAGCTAAGCCTCCATGTTAAGTACGCAGCCATAAGGTATATTGTGCTACTCTGCTTAAAAATCTACAGCCTCCTTGGCCAAGGCATCAAGATCAAGAGGTTGGATGCAGCAGAAAAAAAAAAAAATGTTTTAAGATCAGTCTGGTTTTGACACACATCAGAAAGTTGACAGCAATTACCAAACTAGTGGAGAGAAAAGAAACATTTTCTGTCTGATCCACCAAGAAACAGTGCAAGTCACCAGTCTTCAAGCATCAAGTGGTATCTCTAGAGCGCTGCTATATATAAACAGCACCATCATAAATAACATATGAACACAATGATTAGTCATCCTGGGTGTATAATAAATGTAGGTTTGGATCCCCTTGTTCAACACTGAAGGAGAATATGTTAAGCTTATAAGCTTTTTGCTGATAAGGTGTTCAAGACTCTTCCATCATTCATCTCTCAAAACAGATCAAATTTAAAACATATAAAGAGGTACCAACAAGAGAAGCAAAGTTTAACTACTGTATGCATGAAGGTTTTTTCCAGAAGCACCAGTGAGCGCTGGATGGCTGAGAGTCCTTTGTACTCTCTATTTTAAGGTTACATCTTCTTGAAACGAAGACAAAGATGGAATCTCTGGAAAGCCAGTGTGAACACTGGCACCACACCAAGATACCAGATGCCTTTTTCCCCATATACACAGAGTGACCCCCTGCCTAGACAGAATGGGCTGTTGTTGCTTGGGAGGAAGTGAAGCGTGTTTGTCACAAACAAGATTAAAAGAACAAAAAGAGCAACACACTCTCTTGCTGTATTATCAGGCAGGGCTATTGCAGAGTGAAAGTAAGGAGCAACCACTTGGAGAAGCTATTTCACTTCTTCCTTTCTTAGAGGGATTTATACAGCCTTTTGTAAGGGCTTCTCCATGCCGCAGAAGCCACATTACCTACTCTAATTCTTACAGAAAACTATCCGAATCATATGGAAAATACAAAGATGTAATAACGGGTGACCCCAAGCCTGAAAGCACCATACATTAACTATTAGTTTACGTAAAAGGGGCAAGATTTAGTCTTCAGGTGTTTGAATCACTCCAGGGTCCTTGGGATGAAAAAATGATTAGAGGAAAATCTTGCTGAATGCACACCTGTGCCCTGATCTACTTAGCAGGGCAAGGAGGTCACTGTCACCTCCTGATGTCCCCAGAGCCCTGAGAGGCCGTTGCCTCTTTGTGGAGATAAAGCAGGACACACGCAATGGTGCTGCTCATTGCAAATGTCAATGCTGCATATTAGGGACTATGTCTGTGGCCAGGTCTAAAGGAATATTGAGAAAAGATACCATGGCAAAGGCAAAGCCTCCACTTGGTGATATTCAGGCAGAGCACAGCAAAGAAAATAAAGAATGCTACAGCTCTGAACCCAAGGGACCCAGTGTCCAAATGAGGCCCACACAGCACAAAACTGTTCTCAAGAGGCAGCAGTACAATACTTCATCTAGTCGAGTGTTTCTGTTCAGGACACTGACAGCTGACACTTGGTACTTCTGACACAATTTCTCACCTCTTCCCAAATGAGAACCACTTCAAACCCTGAGGCCTTGGAGACTCCCTTAGAAAGATTTCCAAACAGCCACAACAAACACAGCAGCACCATCCTGTAACAAAACTAAATCAAGCAACACTCACAGAGATCCCCCACCACTGCCAGTGCTCACAGCAGCCACCTCCTGCCCCTCTACTGCCCTTAATGCTGAGACCTGAGGGCTGAACCCCCAAACCTGAGACAACTCTTGCACAAGAAGTCAAATGTTAAATGACAAAGCAAGGCAGAACCTGAACTCAGGTTTCCACACCACAGTTTTTCACACCGTCTTTAAGCCAGAACATCAGATCCCTTCTCATGACCTTGGCATTATGGCATTCACTCCCCCAGACTGCATTTGGTTCTGATTAAACAGCAAATTAGAGCAACACTCGTACCAATTATTTCTCACTTGTGCATGTAATTCTCTTATGTAATGAAAGAATTATCCAGCAGACAGTATAAACATCCTCCACGAGATAAATGTAAACCAGGAATGTAAAGTCTAGATTAAGACTTTGTATTATTTTTCCTTGCTCAGCTGATAAAAGATCATCAAGAATATAAAAGAAAAACACCAGAAAAGTGTGAGGGAAACAGTTTTGAATCAGGCCCTATGGAAAGTAAGAAGTGTCTCACCAAAGGTCCTGACCATCAACCACCCTCTCCAGATGCACTGCATCATTTGGCCATTCAACATTCACAAACAGTCAAGTGCTTCCAAAATCTCAAATTCTGACAGCTCTTAAGATTACACTTCTTTATGCCCCTAACAAAAGGCTGCAGAAATGCCATGTAGTTTGGATACATTCCCAGGAGAAGTCTCCTCCAGTAGTTAAAAGATACATAGCAGCAGCCACAATAATTTTTCTGACCTCTACTAGAGACTGAGAGTTGGACAGTGCCTGGCAAGCCAGTCCTCTGCACCCATCCTCCCCTCTGGCAGAGGACAGGAGAAGGGGCTTATCTTGGTGGTGACAAGGCCACCCTGCCCACCTGGGGAGAAGGGGGTTTCACCAACCATCCCTGCAATAAGTGTGGGTTTGATCAAGGGTTCTCTGGGACAGTGGCAGGGTGGTAACCCCAGCTCCTCCACAAACCCAGCCCCAGCTCTCACACCTTAAACCCTGTTGGCACACACAGAGCCCTCTGTACCACCAGGACATTACAGCTGACTGCTCCAGGAACCAGACCAGATGCCCAAGACCTTGGCTGACAAGTTATCTGTTCATAAAAGGACATTTTCAATTTGCAGCACACTAATTGCAAGTCTGTCTCACAGCCAGCTTTCCTTTTGCCTTCAAAATGAGGCTGTGGGGTATCATGAATTCATTCCAGGCCACAAGCAGATGTCTCAAACTCCTGTACATTATCTTAGGAAAGCTTAATGCTCAATTTCTTTAAAAGACAGGGGAGCAACTGAGTCACTTCACATATTTTGGCAGTCACATACAAGGCAATGGGTATGTCCAGAAGGAAATAACATCACAAACTGGTAAGGAATGGCTACATCTACCCATTCAGCAAGACTGGGTCCATGCTAAAACATACTGCTTTGAAGATGAAATTGGAAAGCATTCACCTCAAGTATTACTTCTGTATTAACATATGGACATGAAAGTTGGAAGCCCATCAAACCACAGACAAAACCTTTCCACATGCAAACACGTTACAGATGCCTCCTTAGCATTTCTCTGACAAACGCAGAGGTGGCTCAACTCCCTCTGCTCCTCTTCTGGATAATTCTCCGCAGACACACAAGGATCTTGTGCCGCGCTAGGCAGGCGGGCGAGCACGGCGGCGGCCGGTGGCACCCGGGGACACTACCGGGGACCCTCGGGGACAAAGCGCAGCACGGACACAGGGCTGGTGTTTGGCTCCCATAGCTCCTCCGCGGCACGCGGTGCCAGACTGGAGACCTTCCTTTCCCGCATCACGCACTACCGAACACGGGCTGATGGTTTCTTTGGGAGGAGAGCAGCATCCCCGGAAAGACAGGGATGCCATTGCCGTGCCCTGGCCCGGCGAGGGCCCCCAGACCTGGGTAAGGGATGCATAGCCAGGCCTCCCCAGCGCTGCAGCCCGGCCAGCCCCGGGCAGCGCGGCAGGTCCGGCCATGGCCGGGC
>JANPWX010017582.1:25612-62514 GCA_024734555.1 Trochalopteron elliotii
CCGACTCCTCGGGAAGGCGCAGGGGGACCCGTCCCGATGCCCTGCGGCCCCTAGGGTAACACGGGCTGGGCCGGAGCCGTGCAGCCCCGAGGCTGGGCTGGGGTTCGCGGTTTGGGTCCGTTCAGGTCCCCCAGCCTCAGCAGATGAGTTGCTATTTCAAGCGGAATGTCGCACTTGCCTTGTCCCAGGTCCGCTGGACGGTTCAGGCCTGCCCAGGCACCCGGCTGAGTGCGGCTGTGCCGAATTCGCTCCTTGTGGCACCATAGCTCCTTTCCCAGCTCCGCTCGTCCCGGTGGTGCAACCTCAACTCCCGGCCTATCATGAGCACAGCTGCAGCTTCGAGGGTGTAGCTGGTGCCGCTTGGGTTTCCCTTCATTTGATGGCAGCACAAGCACCAAACAAGGCTGAGAGGAAACTCAGTCCTTCCCCAAAGTAACTTTCCCGGCCCCTGGACTCCCAAGTAAAAAGTCCCCAAGGTTGTCACCCAGATTTTATCATGGTCAGAGCTCACCAGTATGTTCAGTCCCTAATGCAGGTATGACCACAGTGTCCCTAAATGGGAGGTTTACTTTGCACCATTAGTGCCTTCATTCCCCAAGACCAGCTCCTTATTTCCCTCCTTGTTTTCCCCAGATGCCACCCAAGTGTTTTCAACTGTTCACCAGGATCTCGTGGCTGTGTGGTTCAAGTTCTCTGCCTCCCTGAGCCCACAGAAGCCACCAAAACCTAGTGACAAAACCAGGCAGCTCCAGAAAGGGAGCAAGGGGACAATTACACTTTCACCACCAGTTGTTTGGGGTTTGAGATTACACCAACTCCCCACACATCTCAGAAAAACTGGTCCAAGTGGTTGGAAAAAGGCAAAGGCCCTCAAGGGCTGACGACCAGCTCAGGGCAAGTCAGAGCAGGGCTAAAGCTTAGAGAAGGCAAAGAAAAAAGGTTCAAGGGGCTGGTGTGGCTTTTAGCTGCCTGACCAGCTGCAAAACCACCTGGTGACAATTCAGCCATGGGTGTCAGAGCAGTCATGGATAAGAAACTTCTGGAAAGAAAGAGGACTGGGAGCTTTTGGAGCAGAAGAATTAGTTCTGATTTCTAACAAAATTAGGGTACAGACTACTGGTGGCTGCAGCTCCCAGCAACGCCAGGCATGGACTGTGCTACAAAGGGAATCACGGCAAGAGAGGAAGGCCAAATTCCCCGTGGGATGAAACATTGGATGACAAGGACCCAAACAGTGTCCCAGGCTGGGTCTCCCTTACATCAGAGAGACCCACCAGCCACTGGGAACATGGCCTCTTGGGGCAGTAACCTGGGCCTTCCTGAGCACAGCATCAAGGAGAAGCATTGCAGTCATGGGGGGCTATTTCAGGGGGGCTGTAAGGCAATTGCTTCAGTAAGACAACCTTGGGGTGCTGTTGGGGTCAGAGGAGATGTCCTGGGACCAGTGTAATGGATTCACACATGCCAGACAATGTAACAGGGTCTGACCCTGGGACCCTGCTAAGAATGCTGGATTCAAGTGAATGTTTCCAATGAGTCTTCTGTTAGTTCTTTGGTTACAGCTCAAGCTGGTGCTTACAGAGAGGAACCCCTACCCCAATTCACACCTCTCAGTTATACCCCTGACACTCATCACCCAATCCAAGTCAATCACTCAATTCTGGTTGGCAGTATCTTGATTTCTTGCTGGGTTTCACTGGAGCTGGGCTGGCTGCCTTCTGATATTACTTTATTCTCCTGGGATTGTCTCCTTGGTCCTTATCATCTCCATTCTGCTCATATCTGCTAAATTCCAAGAGTGCTTTGTTAGCAGCATCGTTTTATCAAAAGTTTGTTTGGTCAGCTCTTACGGCCTAAGGCTTTGCCTACTTCAGGTGCTAATGCTGAGCCAGCAGTGCTAAACGAGACTATTCAGGCAGAATATAGTTCATCAATTTCTGCTGTAGCGTCAGCACTGAGCTGCCCAGGACCCCCGTGCTTCCGTCCGGTCCCGCGGTTCTGCACGCTCCCTGTATTCCCGTACGCTCCCTGTATTCCCGTACCCTCCCTGTATTCCCGCACGCCCGGCCGCGCTCCCTCTGTGACGCCTCAGGCAAGCATGGCCAGGGGGGGCAGAGCCAGCCCGTCTTTGAGGCTGTGCCCGGCCTTGGCGGCAGCCATGGACACAGCGTGACCAAAGGTCACCTGCACCCCCCCGGCAGCACCACGCCTCCGCCGCCGTGCCCTCCCGCTGTGCAGAATCGGTTCCTCCTTCTCCTAACGCCAGGAGGGGAAGCGCGGGGTGAGTGCTGGAGAGCGTGAGCTGTGCCCTGCTGGGGACAGCCCTGCGAGAGGCACCGCCATGGCCCGGCAGGAGCAGAAGAGCGTGGCAGAGCAGAAGGTAGCTGCCATCTCCTGGAGGTTCTCCTCCCTAGATGCTGCCCAGCCCCGAGTGGGCGGCCTGGCCCGCAGCTCCCATCTCTGGCCAGCCACCCTGGGGAGCAGGGAGCGTTTCCATATGCTGCAGAAGATGGACACCAACAAAAGCATCAACTGGGGCAGGCACAGCCTGGGGAGCTGGGGTAGGGCTTCAGGCAGGTTCTCCAATAGCCCCAGCAGTACCCAGAGGAAGGAGCTGAAGGAAATCCTCCTGCAGAGCAACAGCCCTGGCAGCACCATGCGGTTTGCCACTGGTCAGAAGACATCCAGCAGCAGCAGCAGTCTTCCTGCAGGGCTGCACCAAGAGCAGAAGCCTGAGCTGCGGTGCTTTCTCCCTGGGGGACTGCTACCGGCAGGCTGCTTACCCCAGACCAACCGCAATAGTTCGTGTGGGTCCCTCAGATCTGCTAGCTGGAAGCGTGGGTGAGGCTTTGGAATGAAGAGTGGGCTTCTGCCGTGGGTTTGGAAGGTGTTTATTGGTGCAACTCCACGTGCAAAAAGCACGGCCTGGCCTGTCCTTCTCCCTTATGTACCCCAGGACATAGCCTGAGGCCACAGGAGAATTCGGGCCAATGGATGGGAAGGGGTTGGGTGTTCTAGAAGGGAACACTTAGCAGGACAATTGAAGAGGGCAGGTGCTTGAGCACCTGGCCAAATGGGAGATGATTTCTCTTCAAGTTACCAGGGTGACTGACAAGGGGCTCCCCTCTGGGAGATACCATGAGGGTCAGGGGATGGGTAAAGGGATTCGGGAAGGGACATACCAACATGATATAAATAAAATACATATAAAACTTTGAAAGGCTTAATCATGCATTGCAACACTGAGCAGAGCCCTGATCTGCTGCCCCTTGTCCTTGATCCTCTGGAGCACGCTTGGCTGCTGACGGCAGCCGAGGGTGATGCGGACAGCATCATCAAGCTGCTGGACCTGGATCCCAGCCTGCTGACCAGGAGAGATTGTGTGACAGGCTTCACTGCTCTCCATTGGCTTGCCAAGCATGGCCACCATGAGAGCTTCATCCAGGTCATCTCCCATGCCCAGAATAAAGGCTACCCTGTCAACATGAACATCCCCACAGCCAGCAGTGGGCTTACCCCTTTGCACCTGGCTGCCTTGCAGGGACATGAGGTGCTCATCAAGGCGCTGGTGGGAGCTTACAGGGCAGACACCACCTGCAGGGACCACAACGGGCACAAAGCTTGGCAGTACCTGCTAGCAGACACCTCCAGGGACCTGAAGGAGCTGGCAGGGGCCTTGGAGGAGGACTTGGTCCAGCTGCACTCTCACAACACCAACAACAACTGTAAGTCATCCAGAGAGGCTGGGGCAGGGCAGGACTGTGGACTCTGGGGCCAAGGGAACAGCCCAGCACTTCTGGAGCCGGTCGACCCTCCAAGGCTTTGTTAGACAGGCATTTGCTTTCTTCCATGAGTGCTGAAGCTCTCCTGGCTCCATTTACTGGTAAACCCATGCTGGATAGCAGCTGGAAAAGCCTGCAGGGAGCTGGGAACTTGGGTGCTCAAAATCCTGGCCAAGTGAGGGTTAAGCCATGGCACCATGGCCACCCTGGGTTTTGTGGTCTTTTGGGGCTGTTCTGGTGTGTGTGGAGCACCATGGCCATTGGGAGCAGTACCTTGGGACAGCCCTTCCAAAAAATTGCCTGTCTGCAGAGGGGGTTTGGCTCCATGCCCCCATGGGTGGGGACTCCTTGCTGCATCCCAGCAGATCCCCATGATTAGGGCTCATGTCAGCTCTGCTGTGGGGAGCTGCTCCAACACCCTGCGTGCCCACAGGAGGATGTGTGGATCCCATGCTGCAAATGCTTTCCAGCTCCCTGTGAGATCCCCTGATCTCTGCCATATGCACCTTCTCTGGGTTGATGTTTGTTTATGACAGCTGATTATAAAGCTGTTTCTCAGTAGAGTAAGAGCTAAAGGCCCTGTTTGTGAGAAGAGTCCAGGCCAAGAGAAGCCTTTCGAAGTGCAAAACAACTCACACTGGCAGCCCTTCCTGTAGAGGACAGTTTCCCCAGGGAAGAAAAAGAGAAGCCTGGAAAAATGCCTTGGGAAACCCCGTTTTCAGTGCCATAAGCAAAAGGCTTATTCACGTGCTCTCTATGTAAATTATTACCAGAAAGTTCTTAGTTCTGTGTGTTATCATAGGTTGATTTTTGGTGCAAGAATTTTAATATTCTTAATCCTTGTCTCCCATTGGACCCTTCCCTCAGACTCCACCTTAACTCCCCACCCACACCAGGGTGCATAAGTACCCCTGTCTGACCCTGGCCTGGGGATCTTTGGCCTCGTGCCTTTGGCCCCTTGTTACTGCCTTGATCCAGTTCGTTCCAATACAGTGGACGCCTTATTGTTTGTTATTTTTGTATTATTAAATTACTTTTTGGACAACTAGACCAAAGCTGCCTCTCTCCATCAAGTCACCACAGGGCTGAGTCCCAAGGAAACTCAAAAGAGGTCTGATCATCTGGGCTCAGACCCTCAGGAGTTTCACCTTCCCTTGAGATCCCCATCCCAGGAAGCCTGAAATGCTCAACCTCATTAGGAATGGGGGCCAAAACAAAGGAGGAAGGAAGGACACAAGGGGGGCAGCATGTGGTGGCTCCTGTGGGGATTAGAGTTCAGGAACAGCTCTGAAAAGATGATTCATTCTCAGAAACTGTGGAAAAGGTATGCGAAGGCTGTGAGATTATTGCTACTGAGGGTGTGGGCCTGATATGTCTGAGTCTGAAAGATTTTTAGCCTGCTAGCAGCTGCTAACTTTTTCCCAAGGAAAAATTTCTCAAGAAAGTTTCTTCTCAAAACAATCTTGGCAAACAACTATCCTTTCTCAAAACAATCCTTCTCCAGGTGGTGTTTTGCTGTTTCTCTAGTTAACCAATGGGATTAGAGGTGTCATTCCTATTCACCAATCATGTTAAGTCTGTATTGGAACACCTTATAAAAGGTAGCAAGAATTAGAAAATAAAGCCTTCTTTTTCTATGCTCTTTGCCTTCTGAAATACTTGGAATCTTTCTTTCATGTCCTACAGCGACACTGAGGGCATGCTCAAAAATGAAACTGATGAACATTGCTGCAGCAGCATAACAGCACATGTATGTCTCAGTCACTGCATTAAAAGGGCAAAGCCTCTGCTCGCCTGTTTGTGTTTTGTTCACCAAGTGGAGCTCTGCCCTGATGATTTCAACTTGCTTTTTACATTCTCAAAGGCCAGGACTGCTTCAAAATATCTTCAGAAAAACAACAGCCCCTTCCTCTTTCTCATCAGCATGAGACTATTCCTACGCCCTTAAACAGCAGTCCAGTTTGAGAAGTGCTTCCCAGACAGGAATTGGGGAGTTGCTGTTCCCCAGGGCAGCACTTGCAGGGACAACTCCTTTAGAAGGGCAGTTGTGGTTTCTTTCCAGCTGCCTTTCAGGGGGCCTGCAGGGGTGACCGAAGGACTCAAGGTGATCTGGCCTGGCTACACAGGTGCATTTGCATCTTGATGCAGAAAGATACACAAAGACACACAGGTAACTTCCTCTGGGGAACTAGAGCTGGGGGGTTTCACAGATCCTGAGCAAACCCCAGTTATATTCAGACTTTTGAAATGCTGCTTGGACACCAAAATAACCCAGTCTGCAGTAATGACGTGGAAGAGCAGCCTTCACATGAGTGAACAGGGATCCAGTGACTGGATAATGCCCAGTCCAGGTGCCTGTGTGGACATATAGATGTGTCTGGACATCTTAATCCCTGAGGTCAGCAGCAGATACATACAAAATACACTAGAACTAGATTTAATGCCTGATCTACAACAGTTTTGTAATGCTTTAGCTCTAATAGATTGAAGATGTTGGCAATACAGCTCCTTCTGGAACTGCTGTGGCCATGTCCATGCCATGGGAGAGCAGGCTGGCTTCTCACAGGTCTGCTCACACCAGCATAAACTCCATGAACAGCATTGGGTCAAGTTCTGGTAACCAAAGTGCTGTTGATAAGACAAGACTGAAAAATATTTTTGATCTATTAGTCTTCTGTCACCCTTTTGCAGCTGTCAGGGAAGGGGCACAGGATGGTTCTTACATCCTCCTCTGAGTAAGGCACAGAGTAAACAGTGGAATTAATGAGAATTTCCTTGAAGGAGCCATTTCCTTGGCAATAGTACCTGTGGTTTAGTCATGCTCCACCCAGAAACATGGATTTAAACGTTCCATTTGAAAGTAAAATTTCACTGACAAATGCTGCACCTAAATATGACAAAATGATTTTCAGTAATTGCCTCCCCTTGAGAGATAACCAAAACCCTCTAAAGACAGCTTTCCCCCTCATGTTTTCGTCATGGGTTAGGCCCTGTGTTCTGTGCTGAGACAAATTAGGCAGGGACTTCAGAAAGAGCAGGACCAGAACTCTGCTTTTCTAGATGTGTTACAACATCCTTGCCATGCCACCCCCTGCCCTGGCTGGGTCCCTTTCCACTGAGCAAAAAAAAATATTTTCTTCCAGTGACCCACCCCTTTGTCTCACTCAGTTCATTTTCATACCTACAGAAAGGTAGTTGATTTGGACACAGAGACATGTTTAAAAAAATATTCCTCAAGTATACAATCAGCTCTAACTTTGCTTTTCACTCAGAAAAAAAAAACATATCCACCAAAATCAATGGACTAGAATATCCAGATATTTTTTCTTTAAAGCTTCTGTTGATGTCTGTTATCATGTGTTAGCCCAGTTCTGCAGATTCCTGATCCCTTCTCACAGGAAGGAGAGGGCAGAGAGCTGCCACAGACAACAGAAAACATTCAAACCCAGAGATATTTGTTTGGTTAAGGTTATGCAAAAGATTGAGTTTAACTCGAGTTTAATTTGTACTAAATTTACTTTGTGTTATCCCTTAATGTCCAGTTTGAAAAGCAGATTCAGTCAAACAGGGAAAATAATACAAGGGGTTATTTTCCAAAACAGTTCCTTAATAGAAGCTACTTCCATGTAATGAAAATATTAGTCATGATAGTAATAGGGAGACTTTATAATAAATAGTAATAAATTGCTCAATCTATTGCTCAGGAAAGTTTTCCCACAAATGCCATGGAAAAAACTCTCTTTCCATTCTCAAGTCCATAAAATTAATTTTCCTCCTCAGCCAGATCCCCATAGACACAATTACAGAGAAACTCCATGAGCAGCTTTTCTTGCCAGCAGTGATGTGGAAAGGCTGGAGGAGGTTTGCTGGGTGCTAAGGCCAAACTCCAATCCTCAGCAGTGCTGTTATTTCCTGAACACTCACTTCAAAAAAAGTGCAGAAGAGGTTTAAAAATCATTGGGGTCAAAGTGGCTGCAGTACATGAGCCTCTGTTGAAACATCTCTGGCAATGCTGTTTGCTGCTTTCCTGTTGCAGTGACTTACTGCTTCCCCCTGATGATGAACTAGAGTTCACTCTTACCAGACAGGGTAAGAAGCCAGAGGATGCCTCTGAAGTATCCCGAAGTTGGTAAAAATCCCAGCCTTGCTCACCCCAACTGACAGAACCCTGCAGCACACCTTAGGAAGGAGAGACCTCATGACCTCTGAGATGTGTATTTCTTAGAATTTACCTGTTTGGCACATGCTATGCCCAGCATTATTTGCTCTAAGTTGCAATACGAAGGAGATAAATCTATTTACCTTCAATGTGAAAAGCAGCAACACAGAAAGTATGGCAGCCTGAGGCTTCCTCAGGAAGCTGCCTCTCAGAAACAGACCCACGACCTGAGGCTGAACCCAGGACTGAAGCAGCACCTTGGCAGCCCTCAGGGTCAGGATGGGCTTTGCTGCAGCTGAGAACAGGCTCACAGCAACAGGGATTTCCTGCTGACCAGAGCAGCTCCCCCAGCTCAGCACTGAGAACAGAAAAGACTGGGGTGTACAGCCACAGCCTCCTCCTCCACTTCTCTGTAGTGAATTGGTTTCACAGGCCCCAGCAGAGAATACCAGCACAGGGGTGCTGGAGTGCCAACTACCCAGAGACCTTTAATCCCCTTTTTCCTCTCCCCTTTTTTAAATAGCTGCAAACTCTCCCTTTGAGCCCCATCTTAAATTTCTACCTGTCTGCTGAGAATGTTTTATACTAACCTGCACCTGTGGTTGGTGTTGACTTATCAAACCAACCCAGACTCCCGAACAAAACTCATATTATTTAATATTCTAGGGAGTACACAGACATTATGTGCTACACTCTACAGTACTGCATTTTTAAAGAAATTTTCTTCAGGTCTGATTTTGACTTTTTTTTTAAATTGGTACTTTGCTCCTGAAGGTTTACAGTCAGTGAAAAGGAAGACACAGCCTACTCCACCTGAAAAGAGCTGCCAAGGTTCCTCATATTAAATGAGAATATAACTAACATTACCATGAATTTTATTATTAAAACCCCACCACATACATATGAAATAATTCTAAAACTGAAAGTCATTCAGGTCCATATTTATTAATAAGCCTGTGCACTGTCAATGCTCATCGTGATGCCTGAAAGAACACTAATAGAACAGTCTCCATGTTTCAGATACAAAGATTTTCCCAGTTAACATCAACATCCCAGACCAGCTTATAAAAACCCCACACTGGGGACTGCAGTCCAGCAGCACAGAAGGAATCACTTGAGGGTGTTGTCGATCTGACACAGAAAGACCAGTGTTCATTAGAGCTCCTGGAACAGTCTTACAAGCCCAGTTTGGTCCTCCTCCAGTGTCTCCTTTTGGAGTTGTACCTAAGACAAAAGCAGAGTGAATTAACAAAGTGCACACACACATCTGTTAAACATGAAACAGAACAGCATATGGAAAAAGTCTCTTCCATGAAAGCACATTAATTTGTGAGCATGTACTTGCCCATGTTAAGAACAAATGCTTTCACCACAGTGTGGGTGAAACCACAGAGAGTGTTAACAGAGTTGCTCTCAGCAGGAAAATGACAGCACTCCCACAGCAGGAAGCACTGCAATTGCAGCCTGCTTGAACACAAAGCTTGGACAGAACCAATGGCCCAGCTACTCAAGTGCCAGGAGACAAAAATCTGTGATTTTGCCCTATGGTCAAGTATTTAAAAGTACTGCAATTTAGCTGAAACAGAACCCAGTTGTAACCTGGCATGTGGAAGACAAGGATCCAGCTGAGTGCATACACCACTGATCCTGCCTAGAAACAAGTTGGGAGCAGCTACAGGAACAGAACCTAGTAATGCTGGGTCACTCCCTGAGCCAGCCAGTGCTGCTGTTGCTCTCCTCACTGCTTAGGACAAAGAGAGAAAGAGAAGAGGGAATTTTGTTGCCTTAAAAAGCCCAGATGAAGGAGTGTATGAGATAAAAAACTATGCCGCAGTTTTGAGCCAGAGGGTTTGGACAGGCACCACCCTGTGCATGCACCATGTGCATCCAGTGTGTCACAGCACTCAGCATTTCTCTAAGCACAATGCTAGAGAAAAAACACAACAGGAAAGCAAGAAACTATGGCAAATTAATTCTACAGTCAGGTGCCAAGCATCTCATACTATCAATCTGATTTCCCATACATCCAAAAAGTCCTTTGCTCTCTTACACACTATCCCCTGAACCTCGGAGCACCCATGCTCAGGAACTGTTCCTTGAAAATGCAGGAGCCCAAAGGAGCAGCTATGAGAGAAGACCGGTATTGGGGAGGGGAGCGTCAGGAACAGAGAAGCTACCAGGGAACAAAATCTAGAATAAATCATCCACACGTACAGTTCAGGTTTTCACTTTACATGTACCATCACTGAACGTCTGTGGACACTTGCAGAGCACTGGTGCAAAACCACTACAGAACAAAACGGTATGGAAGCCCCACACTGCCTCAAGAGGCCTCACCTGCCCTACCATCCCTGCATGGCCCTCACGGCCACAAAACTGCGCTTTAGCTGGCATAAACACCATCAACTCCCGCCTTCGGACCGTACCGCCCAGGCCGCCTGAATAAGCCTTCACGGACGCAGCTCCTCAGAAGGCACTAGCCGAGCTCATTACCTGATCTTATTGCCGGTTTTCATGCGAATCCACTGCGGGATGGGCCGGTTCTGTTTCTGCTTCTTGGCGAGGAAGCGTTTGATCTTGAACGTCTTGTGCGACGACTGCAAGAGAACGCAGCGGTCAGTCCCTCACACAGGCCCGGCCCGGCCCTGGCCCCGGCAGGCCTCGGCGAGTCGGGAATGCCGCATACGGCTCCCTCCCGCTCCCTCGCGGCCGCTCCACCCCGCCGCCCGCCCGCCCGCCCCAGCCTCTTCGCGCGATGGCCTCGGAGAGAGGGCTCGGGGCGCGGCAGGAGGGCGCGGATGGCCGCGGATGTCTCACCATGGCGCGGAGCGGCGCAGCGTCCCAGCGATGGCGGCGTCCGAGGAGGCGGAAAGGGGAGGCGGAGCGGCGATGGAGGAGTGGGCGCAGCGCCCCCTACCGGCCCGGCGGTCACGCACGCAGTGAGGGGCGGCGGCGGCCGAGCGAGTTTGTGCAAGTTTATTTGGGTTTAGTACAAAAAACAGCTATGGCTAAAATTCGCTAGCTTGGGAGGAGCTGCTACTGGTGAAGTCTCGTTCTGGGCTGTAAAACAATACTTCAAGTTATGAGGGAAGAGGAAGCAGTTCTGAGAGGGCAGGAGTTCAGGAGCGTTTCAGACTTGAGAGAAGGGAAGATGCTGGAAAAGAACAGGATGCCCGAACCAGCTACATTTGATTAAAAATAAGCATTTCAATGTAGGGAGACTTTACATGAGAATTTATCAAGACATATTCAACTATTAAGCCAGCTTATTCATACACTCCAACTTAAGTTACTTTATCCAGAGAACCACTGAAGAGGATGGTCTCTCCCTCCCTAACATGGTTACTGCACTGCCAGATGTTCTGCTCCTTATGTGCCAAAAGACTCCTATCCACTGGTACCTCAACAACCCCAGCCTGTGTATGTGTCTCAGTGCTAGACTGACACACTTTAGCTTTCACTGCCTCACGTAGGAGCACCACACAACACAGCAACACCTGTGTTAACTCCAGGCAACTCCAAGCTTGGTCTGCTTAAGTGCATCCAACACCAGCTCTAATAGCCTTAGAGTAGAGCTCTGGCTTTTGATCCAGGTCTTGTTCCCTCCTGATCACAACTCATTTATTATCAAACTTAAGGCCATAAAGTCTTTCTATTTCACAAAGATTCTCTTCTTTGTTGTAGTTAGATGTTGGGAAAATAAGTTCAAATAACTGAAAATATTACAATGAGAACACATTTCAAATTCCGAATCTACAACTGAGGTTCTTTAACCAGAAACATCCAACAGCACAATGCCCCCTTTTCTTCCTTTGTTCCTTTTTCGCTCCGAAGGCACTTCTGGATTGTGTAGTACATGCTCTTTGGCTGCACAGACAGTCAGAACACATAAGGCTGGCACATGAGTCACTCCTCTTCCTTCGTGTGACTGGTCTCACCCTCTTGTTTCTTATCCACTCCCTGATCTGGGAGCTTTGCAGCACTGTCTTCATACTGACACAATCTGCTCCGGCTTCGGGCTCCGGGCTGGTACAGCTGCATTGCTGGGCGATCCTGAAATAAATCAAAACTATTTAGACTCTTTCATAGCTCCCTGCTCTCAGGGTTATTATGGCATCATTTCTATGGTATTAGAAATGGCTCAAATTCAAACTTTTCAGGCTAAGTTTAATTATTCCACAGTGGTGGCAAAGTAACTTCAATTGTCCCAAATCAAGGTTGTCTCTGTTGAAAAGCAACATCCCTGTTCAAGCCAAAAAGAACACTGCTCATAGTTGAGGTTATTTGTAACAAGCTTCCTGTTGAATTCAAGCTCACACACTCTCAGAAGAGAGACCAACTTCAAAGTTTCAAAACCCTGAGTTTCATTTGTACCTGACAATGTCTTAAGTGATACAGAAAACAAGTACAGTGATGCTGCAAAACCAGATTTTGTAGAGTACATAAAACTACACTCAAGACATCATTTCTTGAGCCTAGAGGACATGTCATATTCTGCAAGTTGCAGTTTCCTATTTTAAGGAACCTGTTCAATCACACTCCCAACTTTGAGATGCATTTTCAGGCACCTATAAGATCAGCAGACACATTACTGATACTCTACCAACACCTTAAAGAGATAGCCTACGGCAGAAGTCAGCAAATAAAAAGGGATCAGTGTCTTACAATTTAACCCATGTTTTCTTGAATTAGTTCTTACACAGTGACAAAAAATACTGCTGTTGAGCAAATTTTAGTGGACATTTCTAGCAATGGCAGTTTGTTGCAGAACAGGGAAAAGTTTCAACAGAGAAACCACATGGTTCTTTCCTTGAAGTGCTTTTATCCTAAAAACCACAGATCCCTATGAATCAACATATGAATTTAAAATCCAGCACCTTGTTTCTGATACGATCCCTCTTAATTGTATTCTCTTTTTTATCATCTTTGGTTACTTTCTCAGATTTGTCCGTGCTGCTGGTAAAGTCTGTAAGATCATTTTTCTTTCCCTTTTCTCTGAGTAAGTCTCTCTCCTTTTTCACCTCTTCCTCTTTTCTTCTAAAAACCTTCTCTTTCTCATAGCGCTCTTTCTGCCTCCAATGCTCCTCTTCTTGGCGTCTCAGTTTCTCCCTCTGTGCTCTCTCATATTCTCTGTCTCTGTCAAAATCTCTATCTCGGTCCCTGTAGTCCTTTACACACTCATCTTCTGATCTGTATGAAAACAAAACTGAAAATTAAGCTCAAAAGATTCACCAAACAGAGCTGGGAGATCAATGTAATAGTGGTGCAAATGTGCAATAGGAAGACAACACACTGGCAGGTACTAGGGAGCTCTTGGGAGGCTGTGATAGCCCAAGTCATGCATGACAGCCAGAGAGAACACTGACCACTAGTTTCCCAGCCTCCTACTTGCATAGCTGGCTGAGTCTCTTTTGGCTTTGAAAAAACATCTGAATTTGTCTGTCTTATCTGTATTTCTCACATGGCAGAACTGAGCCTCGAACAGATCACGAAGCTGTTTAGATTTACATTTTCAACTTTGACTTTTTACAAGACTTAGAGGGACTGGTAACTGGAGAACACCTCTCCTCTTGCCATGGTTATAATAATTATCTCATTGCAAGGACAGTGCTCACAGCCTGCTGCAGTCACCTACATATGGGCTCCCTTAGTGGAGTTCCTATAACGAGTTGTAAAAATATTAAAATTTGTCCACTAATGAAGAATTTCCAGGTAATTCACAGAGCTTTCTGTAATCATGGGGATGTGCACTGGCACAGAGAACACAGCCCATGCCTTATATGAAAAAAAGCATTTGAAAGGAATTTCAAAACATGGTCATGGCAGAGCAGCCTAAGCCTCAGTACAATCAGGAAACAAGTTATAGATACATATATATTTATAGCAAGTACTAGAATACTTTTTTGCCTTCTCTTCTTTTGTCTCCCCATCAGATCGTTTGGCAGATGCACTACTTGCATTTTTTTCCTCCCTCAGAGCCTCTTTTTCCAGTTTCTTGGATTTTTCTTTTCTCTCCAAGTCTTTTTCAGGCTTCTTAAGTAGCTACAAAGAAAACAGAAGTCTCAACTAAAAAGCTCACTCTAATACATATTGTCTGGCACAACACTGAAATTGCATCAAAGGAACCACAGTCCAGTAAGAAGTAAACATTAAAAAATATTACTGCAAATCACAGTATTTCTAAAAGCTGGAGTGTATGAGTAAGCATTATTCACACAGCAGACTAGGATTTTTCTCCTAAACCAGGCTGGTTTAGAAAGCTTAAAAATAGTCTCCATTCCATAGCGAATTCACAGTCCTGTTTACTGCAGCATGTACAACAGTCACATGACAAAAACTTTAAATATTACTATGACACATTTGAGCATGTAAACCTTTACAATGCCTACTACTGAATATAACAAAAAAACTGGTCATTTACTAACACCAAACTCATGTGATTCTTCACACAATACCCAAAGTACATTTTGAGACTGATATACAAATAGGGGAAAGGGAATGTAACAGTTTATAATAAAGAACTGTTCTAGACCTTAATCTTTGGTTCTTCTTTTGATCTGTCTCTTTCTTTTTCTGGGCATCTGTCTACTTTCTTCAATTTTTCTGCTTCTTTTCTCTTCCTTCTCTCCTCTTCTTTCCATTTTCTTCTTTCTTCTTCTCTTTGTCTTTTCCTTTCTAATTCTCTCCTCCTTCTCTCCTCTCTTTTTTCTTCTCTCAGTCTCTGTGTATGTAAAAGCAAAGAGAAATAGTGTCTCTCCACACCACAAAACATCTCTTTAAGCCATCAAACAACTCACTTCAAAGCTGCCTCTATAATAAAAGAAAAAAAAAAAAAGTCCTGTCATCTCTGTTGTTGTTGTGAACCTGAACATGTTACAGCAGTGTTTTTTTTACTAATAAGCCTTAATTTGTACTGTCTTAAAAAACTCAAATACAACACTGGCCTCAGCCTTTATCATTCAAATTTTAATTAAATCTGCCCCACCTCTAATTTTCTCCATTGCTAGAAGTTAAAATAACATTATGTGCTAGGAGAAAGATCATCTACAAGCACCTCAGCCATACTGCACTAAAAATGGAAGCACTAAAACGGAATCTGTTTTGTCAGTGCAACAAGAGGTGTTTTGGTGTGACCAGAATGTACACAAAGCACCACCATTCTAACATTCTAGTCCTTTAAAATATATGAACCAAAAGTTGACAAGTTGGGTCAAAAGCTCCTTCTTCAAAAGGAAGGGCAGAAATGTATCAACATACAATGACCAAATTGTACTTGCAAACAACAAGAAAATTCTGGAGGTAAGTCTTACCTGTTTATTTTTCAAGAAGTTCAATAAAGGAGTAGTCTTTTTAGCTGGAGAATAGATAAAATAAGAAGTAAATATTTTGCCTTATCCAATACTGCAATACCTACAACAAAGCTCTATATGAAGGGAAGCAGTCTTACACATTCCCCTGCCTGTCTCCTCTCACATACAGCAATACAGCAGTGAAACAAGTATTCCAAACCTATATCCAAACAGTGGCAACTATTAGGATTCTATAAACTTCTTTAGGATACTTATAGGATATCCATTACACCTATCTCTACATTCAGCCTGCATTAGGCTTTTCCCAGACACACTCATTTTTAAAGAGATCCCTGAAGATACTTAAAAAGAGCAACCTGGTCATTTTTTAGTGGTATTTTACCCAACCACACTATCTCTTAACTTGTGCCTGCATGGAACATCACTGATCACAGCACTGTGCATTAAACACCACTGCATCTCACTGAAATGCAGCCACTCCACAGCCTGGTCTGGCTAACAAACATCTGCAACAGGAAGGAACTTTGTCATCTAAAACTTATACCTACAGAAGAATTTAGAGTATGGGAACAAAGCAAAACACACTGAATAATATTAGCCTAAATGTTTAACAAATACTAAGCACAAATACACAAAAGAATTCAGTCTCCTCCAGGTTGAGCTTCAAATTACAAAACATTTGTTTCTTTATGATCTAGGAAAATGTAAGTATAGTACACAGATTTTCATACCTATTAGCTCTTTGTTTCTTGCCTCTATTTCCTCCAACAAAGTTTCAGGAGTGGAGGTTAATTTTTCATCATCTGCACTGTAACTTTCCAAAAACTTCTTGTATTCTGGATCTACAGAGAAGAGAAGGGAAAAAAAGTGGGGGAGAAAGAAGAGATACTGTAGCATGAAAAGTATTTGCATCATGCACTGCTTGGTTACATTTACTTAGGTTGGGTTGTTTATATGGCACCTTTTCATAAGTTAGCAGCTCTCAAATGAGCTGCTGTATTATGTTTGTCTGGGACAATCATATTTAACAGATTTCTAGCTGACAAAGCAGTGCTCATAAACTTCACATATAATTAAGCAAACATCCTATTGGTGGAACTATAGTGTCACAGTGAAAACATTGCATTCAAATTATTACTAAGAGTTTCAAGTCTACACATGCAAAACAAACTAGCTCGCTGTTATACCATCTTCAATAGTTCCAGTTTTGGCATCCTTTTTCTTACTCTTCTTTTTTGCAGCTTTTTGGAAAGGTGCAAACTCAACTATGGCAGCATATTCCTGACCTGTTGAGAGAAAAAAATTACACTAAAATAAAGATGAAACAGATATAAAATAGATTATATTGTCCACAGCTAAAGCAGGAAGGGAAGTCTCACAAGAAATATGCAATACTAGAAGAGACTACTTACACAGCATAAAAAAATTATTGTATTCGGAAACCCATTTAATAATTTAAAAAAACCCCACTTTACAGACAGCAGAATTCATGACCTTAACACTCTCACTATACTAACAAACTAGCAAATTCACAGACGGACAAGAAGGACACACTAGATTTAAGACTGCCCATGACTGTCAGTTCAGCCACCTCAGTGGCACCACACCACGTAATGGCCTCATACTACAGACTCTCTTTTCATTGTGGAAGAAAGAATATTTAAAGTTAATGCAACTGAGGCAAATCTCAATTTTTGACAAAATATAGTAGAATGCAACACATTACAAGCAGGCTTTAAAGCTTTATCTTCTGACAAGAACACTACATTTATGGCTGCACAAATCCAGCTGGGTATGGCAAACACAGTGTGCTGTTACACTGCAAACCAGCTCATTTAAAGGACTTAGATGTTATTTGAACTATATATGTATGTATTTCTAGATGTACTGGAACTGTTATTTAAGGCACTAAACCCAAACAAGTCAGACGTGGCTGCTTACACCCACCCCTCCAAAACTCAACCAGCACAGGGCACAGACAGCAGGGAAGCAGCAACATCCATCGAGTGCCATTCACTTGCCTTTGTGATCGACAAAAACGTAGCCGTCAAAGCGATCCCTGAAGAGGACTATGTCTTCCTGGTTCTTGAAGTTGATATAGGCTCTCGAGAACATGTGCGGGTACAAGCTGCAGAGACACAAACCGAGAGCGCCGGGCTGACGAGGTGGCGGCGCCACTGGGGCCTGGCTGGCGGTAGCGGCGCCTCCCGGGAGCGCCCGGACTGGGCAGGCGGCCGTACCTGGAATCGTTCGCGAAGAACTCGAAGTAGTCGTGCTCGGGCAGAGGCTGCAGGTGCTCCTCCAGCTGCTCCTTCGTCAGGCTGGGCGGCAGCCGGCGGATCACCACCTGCAGCACGGCAGGACCGACGCTCAGGGCGGCGGCAGCGCCGGGGATGAGTCATTACCGCGCCTCCCCCGACACGTCCCGTCCCAGGAGGCCCCCGCAAGCGGCCCGTTAGCGGGGGAAGGTCCCGTTACAGAGGGGGAGCCCTGTTACCGGAGGGAGGAGGGGCCCGTTACAGAAGGTGACCCTCGTTACCGGGGAGGGCGCTGTTCCCGGCGGCGCGCAGGCCCCACCTTGCTGAGCGTCTCCTTCTTGTCCTTGGGCCGCTCCAGGCGATCAAGCTCGGCGGCGCCGGCTCTGCCGTCCGTGCCGGTGGCGGGGCCCGTGCCTGGCCCCGTGGCCAGTAGAACCCCCGGCCCGGCGGAGGCCCCGCGCCGCTCCTTGGGCCTGGCGTTCTCCTTGTCCTCCTTCATCCCGATCCTGACTCCGGACCCGGGCCCGGGCAGCGCTGCGCGCACCCAATGACCGCCGCCTCTCGCGAGACTGTGCCTTAAAGGTGCCGCTGCCTCCGCTGGACTACCACTCCCAGCGTGCACCGCGCCCGCCACCGCTGATCCCGGTGGGGTCAGAGACCGGGACTAGGACCGAGAGCGGTATCGGGCCGCGGGCACAGCCTCATTTCTTGCCAAGGGACTGTTACCCGACAGCGCTGTCACTCCCGCTGCCCGCTCGGGCCCGCTCGGCTGTGACGGGGCGCGGGGCAGGCCGGGAAGGGCGTGGGGCAGGTCGGGAGTGCTCCGGCACTTGGCGCAGAGGCAGCGGCACCGATACCAGCACCGGCACCGGCGGGATGTGGTACGAGATCCTGCCCGGCATGGCCATCATGGGCGTCTGCCTCAGCATCCCCGGCATCGCCACCGTCTTCATGCACCGCTTGTGCCACGGCGGCAAGGTCAGCGCGGGGCGGCAGGTCCCGAGATCCGGGACCCTGGGGCTCCGCTTCCCCACCGGAGCCGCCCTTATCCCCCAGTCCCCTGCATCCCTCTGGGATCCCTTCCCTCCCGGGGCTCCCCTTACCGCGCACCCCGCCTTCCCTCGGGAGCCCCTGCCCGAGGCCTTAACAGGCAGTTCTGTGCCTGCAGGAGAAGAGGATCGCCCACTATCCCTACGAGTGGACCCTGATGGAAAGGGACCGGCGGCTGTCGGGTGTCAAAAAGCACTATGTGCCCAAGGCAGGTTTTGGGGGCGCTGGGCAGGTACCGCCAGGGGGAAGCGGGACCCAGGCGCTGCTCCCCCATCCCCGAGCTCTGGGACGGCCACTTAGGTGGGCACTGGTCGCTCTTGGGGCTGTCAGATTTCACTCGGTGCCTGCAGCTGGCCTGCCTCTGGCGATGTGCATTTTAATTTTGTTCTAATTAAGAATATGGATAATTAATTATACTTTGAAAATCTGCATTTTCAGATATGCCCTGTTGCACATTAGTGGCAAGAATGACACAAATATAGCTGCTATTTTTTTCTCTTTCAGGGTCTGGAGAACATAGACTAAGGTGTCAATGCTTTGAAAAATCCATGTATCTATAGAAAATTATTTACCTCTTAAATAAAGCTATACATGTGTTCAGCCCTTGTATTTGTGTTGCTGTGGTGGGGTGACCCCTGCTGGACACCAGGTGCCCACTGAGTAGCAGAATAAGGACTTTACAATTAAAACTGTAAAGCAGGTATGTTTTATTTCCAGCTGGGATGCTGTCATGGGTTGATACAGTTTGTTTTTTGTTTGTTTTTTTTTTGGTTGGTAGAGTGTCGCTCTGCTAGTGTAGGAACAGACAGGCCGTCGATGGGAGAGATCTCTGGAGTCCAGGACAGCTCTTGAAACACGCAGTTTATTGCATAGGTCATGGGTGCAAGAGCTTTGCTTAAGCTGCCAGCCACAGCTGTAAGCGAGCCCGAGCGGGAGAGGGGGAGAGAGCAAGCTAAGAGCAGGAGAGCGGGAGAAGGAGCTAAGAGGGAGAGAGAGCTAAGAGCAGAGGAGTAAGAGCAAGAGGGCTAAGTTCTTGTTACAATACATTATATCTCTTTCTGTGGTGAATATTTTAATTTACACTAACCAACCAGTACAAGACACAAATCCTATAGAATCTACATACAGCCTATAAGAACTACTACATTACCATACTGTGTTACGTTTTAAACTCTAAAAGCTACTCTTTAGACTCTTCTTTTGCTACATTGACCTTTGGATCCCTCCGCCAGCAGGAGGATATTGTTCAATCAAAAGGGATTCTCCTTCAGCTGGCTAGACCATTGTTCTTTGGTTGTATAGTAACTAAGGCTCGGTATCCTATATCTCAAAGCTAGCTTTCATTTCTGTTATAAATGCATATTATAAAGTTGTCTTTTTGCAAATATTAGAATGAATATTATATGTATAATTGTACTGTATTATGTTTTATTAATAGAGTTAAAAAAAGTGATGAATGTATTTTCTGATTGTGACATAGTGTAAATAGTAAAAAGACTAGGTTTTTTTCCTTCTTTGTAACATCTAAACTGACCAAGCCAGAAGGTATGGGGGAAGGGTTGTCACCTTGTAACCCTGCATAAAAGACTGCTAACTTTCTGTTTTTTTACCAAAATGAAAACAACCAAAAACCTCAAGAGAAAGATTTATAAGAGCCATGTTACCAGACAGAGTGGAGCCACCCACAAATAAATCTATCAAATAAGATGATTGGGAATACTTGAAACAGATAAAAACTCGAAAAAAAGCATTAATATCTATTGAATATGTAAAACAGCAATCCTTAAAACACCATAATTAAAAGAGAAGTGCGTGCTTTCTGGTGAGGCACCCCACTTAGAACTTTTGCCTTTCTGTCTCCTAATTGTCTATTTTTAATTTTTATTAAACTTATAAATTTTTCTAAGAGAGAGTGGAACTCATTTTTCACAATTTCTACTTCGATTATAGGTTTCATATTTTCAGAATCTTTTGCCAAGCAATCATATTTATAAGGTTTCGCTGTTTCATCTTCCCCAACAGCTAGGACCTTAAAATTCTCTGGAAGGGACAGGGACCTATTGGGGAGCAGGTTTTGGATTGGCATGCAGTTCTGAGCACTCAGAAAATGGATTGCGACTTTTGCTAATACCCATATAAAAGCTGAAGCTGGGTTGGAGACTTCCTCTTTCCCCCTGTCTGGCGAGCAGGTAACATCGTGGGCAGCTGGGGGGGGCCGCAGCCGGGATCGGGGCAGGCCGTGGCAGGGCCGTGCCCCGGCCCCCCTTGCTGCTGGCACCCCAGGCCCGGGGGGAGGATGGGATCTCCCCCCACCCTACGCTGGGGCCTCGAAGAGCAGCTGCGAGTGGCTCACGCCTTCAAATCGAGGGGGGTAAGAAAAGGCACCCACCAGCCCCCTCCAGCATGGCTTTGAAACCTCGGCAGAGATCACATGACCACTGCAGGCCTGGGCAAGCTTTAAGTCTTTCCTGACACAGATTGAGACTTTCTTAAACTCTAATCCTTCTCAGAGATGAGAGAAAAGGCCAAATTGGAGACATGTAAAGGGACAATATGGAGATCTCAAAGTCAGTAAAGGAAGAGTGACTTTAAAGTGATAGAGATGACAAGTTGCCTTGGTTCTAGGCTGAAAATCTCCTATGGATTATGGTAACAGACTGTAATATGCTAGAATAATCTTTTAAATCGTGGACAATATAAATTGGGGAGATGATTTATGGATTTGAGCAAAGGTATCTGTGATGAACTGAGTGAATATTGAATTAGCAGCTGTGATTTTTGTGACCCCCATGAGAGGTTGAACAGAGAGAGATGAGAAGAAGTCCTCTACCAGTGAAGAAGTGAGAAGGCATCTCTGTTCCCTGAGTTGAAAAAGATCCATTGCCTTTGAAACTGCTCATTTTTAATAGGTACCACCCCAATTCTGTGAGTCTACGGCCCATATGTAGTCATGGGAAAGGCTACGTGATATGGCAAGTTCCACAACTGCACAATTTCCTGGGCAGGCTGCTTTTGTGTGAGTTGGAAGCCACAAGCAGACTGTTTTCTCTTGTGGAAAGTTACCAAACAACAGGAGAGACTTCTCTCTCTCAGACTGAATGAAAGACTGTTTTATAAGTGGTACTGACCTGGAGTTCTGAGTTTTGCCTCTTTACATAGTTTGTAGAAAATGAACAGTTTGTGGTGGGAGAAAGGGTTGATTTAAAAATTCATTTGTGTTTCTTTTCTTTTCTGATTTTCTTCTTTTAGTGTATGTTAATAAAATCTATCTGTTTTTACTTTTAAGTTGAGCCTGCTTTTACCTTTTTCTCCCAAAATCCTATCTCCGAGTTAGCAAACAAATTCAGCAAATGTAAAACCACCACATAAACGGTGCCGTGACTCGGATAAGCAAACCTAAACCACAACAGACACGTAGGGGATTTTCCACCATACATCCGTACCTGGTCGAGACAGGTTCCAGGTTTAAATACACATTGAGCTCACAAAACCACACCTCCCTGCCCACCCATTCCCTGCCCATTCTCCGCCTTCTTGTGCTTCATATTATAATTAGTCTTTTGTGGTGCCACACCTCCTGGTGGTCGCGGGCAGGGGTCTTCTGATGAAGTAAGAAGTCTTCCTTCTGGTGTTCGCTATTTGACCTCCATCTCTGAGCAGGCACAGTGAAGGTTTGGCTAATTCCCAGGTCAGTTTGTCCTGGCCAAAACCAGGAGCCTGGTTCTTGCTGGTTTCTTAATCAACTGGTTCTGCTTTATCAGGTCTTCACAATACCTAAGTCCCGCTTTACTGAGTTTTAACAATATACATCTTATCTCTATGGCCTTTACCTAGCAACTAAATTCCTATGTGTTCTGTTAATTGTTTCTACCTAACAAGTTACACTCCCATGTGTTCTGGTACAAGGTGTTTCTCTACTTTTACAAAATTGCTAAATAAGCTATATATATTTCTGTTCTCCCCTTCACATGTTTAAGCACATTATATGCTTCTAAAATTCTGAATTTTCATATGCATATACGTTTCCCATATCACCACCAAAGCCACTCTGTCACTCCTGTCCTCAGCTGGACAGGGGAGAGAAAATACATTGAAAGGCTCGTGAGTTGAGACAAGGAGAGGGAGAGACCATTCATCGGTTACTGTTGCAGACAAATGAGACTCGACTCAGAGAAATTAATGTATTGACAGATAAGAGCAGGGCAATGAGAAGTTAAAACAAATCATATAACACCTCCCCCCCGTTATAAATGATTATCAGCCAATCTGATATCAAAGATTTTGTTTTTGCCATTTCCAAATCAATCTGAGTCAACCACAATCAAAGCATACAACATCGATCGAATGCTGGGTGGACAGGGTGACCGCAACAAGGGTGCTTTCCCCACCTGTCCACAAATGCTGAGTTTTTGAGTCTAGTTTTTATACAGTTTTTCCTGCCCGGCGGCAAGTCTATTGTGTGTCCCTGTCCAGTCTACATATTCATGTGTTTCTTTGTTTCGTGGATGAATTTTGAACGTATTTCCCGGCAATGTGCATGTTCTGAAAGGGGGTTCCTGGAACCGGGCATTGGAATGGTGATTGGCTCAATCTCCAGGGTCCTCCATCGAGATTGGCATCAGACGCTGATCCCAGGTGCACAGAGTCCGTCCCGATGGATGAGCCATCTCCTGTTTGGCCTCCTCCTTTCAGTTGTAAATTCTGGTTTTGCCCTGCTGTCTCACAGGTGCAAAATAAGTCTCGATATTTGGAGATGCTTTTGCAACTTACAGGAACCAGAACTTACAAGACAGTTTCAAGGTTATAAAGTACAATAAATTTAATACACAAGTTTATTCACTACATCTATCACAGACCCAATATTTTAATACACGAATTTATTTACTACATTTATTACAGTCCCAATATTTTAATACGCGAATTTATTTACTACATTTATTACACCCCCACTCCTCCCTTCTTCCTGGGTTCAGCTTCACTCATGATATTTTCTACCTCCTCCCTGCTGAGCTGCACAGGGTGATGGGGAATGGGGGTTTTGGTAAATGTAATCCCATGTCTGTTGCTCCTTCCTCCTCAGGAGAGGACTCCTCACACTCTTCCCCTGCTCCAGCATGGGGTCCCTCCCATGGGAGACTCCTTCACTAACTTCTCCAGTGTGAGTGCTTCCCATAGGCTGCAGTTCTTCATGAACTGCTCCAGCATGGGGCCCATGCATAAGGTGCAGTCCTTCAGGAACCAGGTGCTCCAGCAGGGTCACAATTCCTGCTTGTGTGGGCTCCTTTCCATGGGCACAAAGGTCCTGCCAGAGCCTGCTCCAGCATGAGCTTCCCACGGGGTCACAGCCTGGGTACATCCACCTGCTCCAGTATGGGGTCGTTCCTGGGGTGCAGGTGGATCTCTGCTCCATCATGGACCTGCAGGGGCACAGCTGCCTCACCATGGTCTTGCAACACAGGCTGCAGGGGAATCTCTGCTTCGGCACGTGGAGCACCTCCTACCCCCTGCCCCAAGGCCTCTTGTCATCCTGGAAGATCAGCTGCTGGGAATTCAGTACCCTGTGATCTACTGAAACATTTCTGGCTTCTCTTGTATAGTACCCGTGATCCTTTCCCTCTGAAGGTCCGTGTGTTGCAAGCGTTGCTGTTCAGAGCCTGCAGCAGCTCAGTGCACCGGGCTGGACAGTCTCTGCGTGGCAGAGCACAGACTGGAGGCTGCTTGTCCTGGTTTAGGGCAAATTTGGGAGGAAATCTCCGAATGGGGTTCCTCTGAAAAGCAAATCCAAACAGCCCCTCCCCCCAGCCGGTCCGGGGAAATAACTCCCCAGAGAAGAGTGGAAAAAAAAGCCTTATTTATTTAACAAACAAAATGCCCACAAGCATAAAGAATGAATAATAATAATAACAATAATAATAATATGAAACAATAAAACCTCTCGCTGCTCCGAAGAGAGATGGCAAAACTGAGAGTCCGTGTCAGGAGTCTGTTTATCAGTCCCTTCAGTGCTGGAAGATGCCGAGTCCCGGCCCGGTGGGCCACGGGTGCAAGATCCCGGTGCTCCTCTGGGTTTTTCAGTCCAGAGCAGATTTAAACAGTCCCAAAGAAAAAAAAATAAAATAATAAAAAAAATAATAAAAAAAAACAGTCCAGGAAAGCTTCTTTGCCTCAGCTAGCTAGACTAACAAAGGGAAAAAAAACTCTCTCTGGCTGCCCTCCGTGCATCCGACGAAGGAAAAAAAAACCACACAGTCCCAAGGACGAGAGCAGATTCAGAGGAGTGAGTTTGTTTCTCAAAACAAACTGCGCGCTTCTTCTTTCCCTGCTCACTCTCAGAACCAGTCTTAAAGGTACAGAACACAGAACAGACGATTTGGGGATACATAGTCACCCTAGGACACTGCTTTAGCTCTCGAATTATCCAGAATGGCAAAAATATGACAAGCAGAGAATCTGCCTGGATCCCACAGCTGTTTCCTTGCTCATACCGTGTTCCCTTCCCGGGAGACAGCGGCTGCGGGGAGGCGTTTCGGAGGGCTGTGCAGGACAGGGAATGCCGCGGAGCTGCTGGGAGCGGCGCAGGCTCGCCATGGTGACGGCGCGCCGCCTGTGCCGGTGGGGCCCCGCACAGCGGCGGAGACAGTGCTGGGGCCGGGAACAGCTCCCCTGGGTCGGACACCCACCCCAGGACTGGAGTGCCCCGGGAGGCCCCCGCCGCGCCTGGGGAACCCCGGCTTGGGCGGGGCAGTGGGGGAGAAGCAGCCGCCGCCCCGGTAGCGCCAAACGGGGTGAGCAGGGGTGGGGTACGAACTAGGGGCGGTGAGGGATTTGCCCGCTGCTCCCCATGTTCCTCAGATGGGGCCTGCAGCTCTCAGACCAGTGCTCTCTCAGTGTTTGTGCGTTTACCTCTCCAAAGGTGAGGCCAATGGACAAGTGTTACAGAATTCCTCAGGGAAGGTGGACATGATGTCTACCTAGGCCTTGAACTACCCGAGCTGAGGCCTTCACAAAGGCCTGACTGAGGCCTTGAAGCCTGTGACGCAGTTAGAAATTCTTAGCCGAGTGTGGCGCAGTTAGAAATTAGTAGTTAAGGTGTCAGGGAAAGATAATAAGGTTGTGAAGGTCATTGAATAGAATTGTTAGTAGGCACGTGATAGCCACCTTAAGAGTAAGTAAAATAAAGTGTGTTTTCATGCTTCTCTCTGCTGTATGCCAATGAAAAGCCACTGTAATTGTAAACTATATAGAAATGTATATAAGCAGCCATCTTAGTTGAAATAAACCAGAATGTAGCATTTAACCACATTGGCTCGATCTGCGTTCTCTATACAGTCCAACTTCTCTTTATCTCAGGCAACCCTGCAACAGACAAGGAAGAAGAAAAAGCTGCCAGTGAGGAAAAAGACCACATTCCCCCAGAAGATGAGAGAAGCAGTACAGAGGAATGTCTTCCAGAGGCCAAGGAAAAAGAGAAAGGTATTGTGTTTGCTCTACTAGAATGTGCTGGGGTCTTTTCAGGACGATTTGTCAGCATTTTATCTGTTTTAGAAACCAAGCATGTAATCAAAAATATTCTGTGGACCACAGCCAAGAACTTCACAGTGGAGAGAGGATGGCACCAAATTGAAGAACTAATTTCTGAGTCACAATTCCATCCACTCAGGAAGGCCACACCTTCTCACTGTTAAGTATGAAAAATTAAAGGAGAGCACCTCTGTTCCTTTTTAGCACCACCCTCAAGTCAGCTCTACTAGACAGAGGGAGTCTTAGTGTGATGCATTTATTCAACAGACATGGGACATTCATGAAAGCTGGCTTCACCACTCAGAATTTCTCGAGGAAGAACTGAAGAACAGCAAGAGGTACCATTACAGAGTTTGCTAGGGCCTCCCAACACGCAGAAAACCCATCCCATGAGCCACAGCGAGTGTCTACTTTGTTATAGTGATCTCTAAATTCAAACCTGACGTAAGTACTCAGAAATGGTATGGATGGACTAGTCCTTTAAGGGACAAGAGTACAGTGGCATTCCTGAGGTAGGGAAATTCCAGGACAGTGGAGAGACTGGTGAGGAGCCAGCAGCTCTCATGAAGATGCTGACAAGGCCTGGACATTGCCAGAACAATGGCAGGAGATTTAGACATGGCCTAATAGAAACATGCTATCGGTTGGCAAGGGGAGCAAGGCATAGAGCAGGAGGCTGGGTTAGTTCCCAAATCATTGACTGACAGAACTTGACAAAGAGAATCTGTCAGGATCCTACATCTGCCTTCCTGCTCTTACCATCTTCCCTTTCCAAGCAACAATTGTTCTGGGCAGCTGTAAGAAGGGCTGAGTAGAGGTGAGTTACAGAATGAGGGGTCAGTAGAGAGGGAGTGACACTTCACTCTTCAATCTGTCTCCGAATCGCTTTCCTGATCAGCCTGAAGTTTGCACCTGTACAATGAACTCTTGCGACTCAAGAGAAAAAAATGAAATAAATTGCACTGAGTAGACTTCTTACCTCCAGGCTTAAATCATATTGAACCTTATTGTTTCTACTTAACAGCTATGAATCCCCAAATAAGTCTGTGGTTTAACCCCAGCTGGCAACTAAGCATCACAGAGCTGCTTGCTCATTCCTTCCCTCTCGGGTTTGGTTTCTCACCCAAGATTCCGGCTGTTAAGAGTCCTTGGCCCTCTAAAAGCCCTGAGACACGTCATGTGAAAAAAGCGGAGTCTTCAAGGCTTTGTTTTCAGGTTTCTCGTGTTGTTCATTATTTGATATCTCAGAATTTTCTCCACACCCAGCCGAGGTCCGGACAGCGGCTGGGACACGAGGTGACTGCCCGTCGATGGGGGGTTGCTTTGCTCTTATACAGATAACAACATGTCCATTATTTACTATTTTGTACCAATGTCTAGTACCTATACTAGAAAGGTCATTTCTACCTTAACCCAATCCCTTTTCACTACTTTGTGTCATCAGTACCTCAGAAGATGGAGGACGAGGAAGAAGGAGAAGAACCTAGGGCAACACCCTAAATCCTCCATCTTGTCCCCCATTTACCTCTATGCTAAGAATCCTAAAACTACAAAATTTTTCACCCCGTGCTGTGCTAAGCTACTATTTTCACACCCTTGAGGTTTGTAATTCTTCTCTTGGTGTTGGAAGCTTTTCCCATGGACTAAAATCAAACTCGGTGCCTTTCTGGGCTGTGTGCCAAGGTCTCCAACCCCCCTGGACCGACTTCACACCCCCCTGTGCAGGGTTCAAACTCCCTTCCTCGGGTCCCAGGTCATCCAAAGGGATGCCCTGGACTCCAACACTTCCCCACCACCATGGGATGGGGGAAAGAATTGAAAGTATAAAAAAAGTGTAATAATATTTAAAAATAAATAGAATAATAGTAACAAATTGGGAAAAAAATAACAAACTGAGGAAAAAACCCTATGAAAGACAAGTGATACAAATGAAAACAATTACTCACCATTTGCCAACCAATGCCCATCCAGTCCCTGAGCAGTATCTTCCCTTCTGCCTCAACCAAATATCCAGGTTATTTTTAAAGTAAACAGTAGCTCTCACTTAATTACAATGTCTGCTTTTTGAGGGGCTGTACATGGCCTCTGCCCTGTCTCTTCTCTCTTGCAGACTGTACCTGTGGAGGTCTTCTACAGACTGGAGTCCAGCAGGCTGATTCAGAGATAAATGTTATTACTCTTCTGTTTTAGCAAGTTTTTCCATTCCAAAACCAAACAGGGAGATTGATGTAAATAAGTTTGCAATAATAGCAGAGAAGTGGAAGTCAAAATCTTGCTACATGAAATGACCCTACTTATCATTAGCTTTACCCCTAGAGGCATGAATAGCCACCCTGTGGGCATCTGCGTTCTCTAGAAATTTGTCCTGCTTTACATGGGTCTAGGTGGGGGTCTTTATTGCAGCAGATAGCCTTATGTGGTGAATAAAGGCCAGCTCTCAGCTGGCCAAACTTGGATTCAGTATTATGCTTACAATCTACCTTCTTTTTATTCCATCCTCCAGTGCAGAACAGTGCCAGTTTAGAGAAAAGTGGCTTCAGGACATAATTGAAAATAAAATAGCGTGCACAGAAAGACTTGCTTCCCAATGAACAGCTCCAATTCACCATTACCAATACTCTGTTGTGGAGAACTAAATAAACACGATGAAGAAAGAAAAGCTCTTCCCTAGCAGCATTTCTACTTTGTGGATAGATAAAAAGCATTGAACCTGTGCAAAATCAGCTATGCCCTGACATGGCAGCTGGCTGTGTGTGACAGTCCCTGGAAGTTATGGGTAGGGACGGCAGGATGGAACCAGGTTCCAGAGTGTAAATGGGAAGAGGCAGCTGGGCAGGATTTGCTGTTTGTGAATGCCAGGTCTGTGGAATTCCAGGGAAAACATTATAGGACTTTGGGACTTTTATTTTCTTGATACAAATATACAAGAGATCTCTGCTGCTAGACTTAGAGGAGAAAAAAAAATAGGAGAACAAAAAAGAAACAACCTACCTCTCAAAACCATTTTGTTTTCAAAAACATTTGAGAAAAAGAAGTTCCAGGAGATATGTTTGAAAATATGAAGTTGAATCAAAGATAACCACCACATAAGCACTGCCTGAGCAAAGCCTCCAAGCACAGAGTTTAAAGCAAGACACGTAGTATTGCTGAAATAGACCAAAGTAAAATACTACAGGAGTTAAAACAAGGGTTTAATCTAGAACACTTCCATAAACAAAAACATTTCAAATAAATTGAAAGATACATCCTTGTTAACGCCTGTGTACATCCAGGGGTTCCAATCACTGCACCCCACTGCACCGATGCCTATGTATAACATAGGAGAAAAAGAAGCAAGCAACTTAGTTCTTCTCCGTGTGTTTCAGTGGATTGAAGATCAGACCCTCCTATTACTGTTACTTTACACCTCAGTTGCGATCTGCTTGCTCTAAAGTAACTGAAGCCCATCTGTATTAAATTACAAACTCATTTACAAAATATTTACACATCTGGTTTGAATCACAAACCAAACTCAATTGTTTTGAGGAAAAACTTAAATCTAAAAGACTTGTGAAAAAATAGTGAAGTGGACAGTCCTGGATCTTAAAACAGGAACTCAGGAGTTCCTTCATTTTTGCTACTGGTGCTAGTAGCTTGTTAAAGGTCTTTCCCAAGCTAAATCATCCTATGATTAATAAAAATAAATGGAATAAAAACCCCACACTTATTGGCATTAGGTAACAAAGCCTTCCCATGGGATCCTTTGGCTTGTCTGATTCAAAGCAAGCGCAGAACATTGACATCTCTAATCTTCCCCACCTGTTCCTGCCTTGTAACCTTTCTCTTTATAGTGATTCCTTGTAGATGGTAAACAAACCATCTAAGAAAATCTGATGAAAATAACTGTTTCCTTGATACAAGTAATCCACTCCTGAGGCTTGGCCCTGTTGGGTGAAAGGTGCTGCAGCACCTGCAGCTTTTTTCATATCACAACTGGACTGGTGTAGTTCGCCAAATTCTGTGTTTGCCAAATTTAGTGTAGTGGTTTGAGTGTCTTTTCTGCTGTGAGATAGGATTAGGAGAAAAGCAAGCAGGCCCAAACTTAAAAGGGTACAAAGATAGATTTATTAACACACACTAAAAGAAGAAAATAAGAATCAAAATGAAACTTTCAAAACACTCCTCTTCCCCCAAGTGTGTTTTTTTCCCACAAACAATGTAAAGAGACAAAACTCAGAAGTCTAGGTCAGTACCACTCATAAAATAGTCTTTCATTCAGTCTTTTTAGAGAGAGAAGTCTCTCCTGATTTGTTCTGGTAACTTTCCACAAGAAAAACAGTCCGGTTGTGGCTTCTGACTCTCACAAAAGCAGTTGCCCAGGAACTTCTGCAGTTGTGGACTGTGGTAATGCACCCTACACCTCCAGCAGGTGCTTCCAAATAGGGAAAGAGTTTCAGTTTACCTTTAGACATTTTAGGAAGTTTAGCTGGAAAGTACTGTGGGTTTCTCATTGTAATTGGCTCGGAGCCAGCACAGAAGTGTGGATTAGGCTCCGGGAATGTAACTCAGTCTGTTGTTCATCTCATTGGGCCAAGGGCCAAAAAGCCCACCTAAACTGTTGAGTACTAAAGACAGAACAAACTCCACGCTTTTCGAGGTGTTGTAGCAAGTAGGAGACTTGTCTCTATACTGTGCTCGGCTTTGCCTTTGTTTTTGTATTATTTTCCTTCTTTATTAAAACCTTTTTGATTTTTCAAGACACACTCGATCATGCCATCTCGCTAATTAATATTAGCCACGTCTCTGACAGGCTGGACCCTCAGAGGTGTGGGTAAAACACATAGTGGACCTCCCATATCACGTAGCCTTTCCCACGTGGCTACATATGGGCCATGGATTCATGCATACTGGGATGTCATTTTAAAAATAAACAACTCTAAAGGCAAAGGATTCTTCATCTCAGGGAACAGAGATGTCTTCTCACTTCTTCACTGGCGCAGAGGGCTTCTTTCTCTGTTCCAACATCTCATAGGATCACAAGATCACAGCTACTAATTTAATATTCAGTCAATCACAAATACCTTTGCTCAAATCCACAAATCTGAATAATCATTTTCCCCAATTCATATTGTCCACGATTTAAAGGAATATTCTAGCATATTCATATTACAGTCTGTTACCACAACTCATAGGAGATTTTCAGCCTAGGACCAAGGCAACTTGTCATCTCTTCCACCTAAGGGGTCACTCTTCCTTCACTGACTTTGATATCTTCATACTGTCTCTTTAAATATTTCCTACTTTGACCATTTCTCTCCCTCAGAGAAGGATTAGGGCTCTGGAAGCTTCATCTGTGCCAGGAAAGAGTTAAATCTTGCCCAGCTCCTCTCCCTTGCTGCTGCTCACAGTGTCATATTTCAAGGCTGCGCCAATATTGGGGGGGGGGAAAGAACCCAAGCCGAGATATCGCTGAAAACAGCAGTCAGAAATGAAAGCAGTCAGAATCATAAATGCCTCCTGCCCACCCTTTGGTGTCATGGGGTGGGCCCAGCCCGGGCAAGGAGCAGCTCCCGGGGGGCGGAGGGGGGGAGGCAGGGGTAACATCTCCTCCAGCCAGTGGCGCGGGCAGCTGCTGGGGTGAGCTTTAGAATTGGCTAGATGTTAGTAGCCAGGGCTTTTTCCCCTCCCCCGCTGGCAGCTGCTACCGGGCCTGGCCATGGCCTGGCCCGGCCCACCCAGCTGCCGCATGACCGATGCTACCTGCTGGCAAGCCGGAAGGAAGAGAGAGTTTCCCAGGGTTATTCTGATTTTTAAGCCTGTGTGACCCAGAGGTGTATCCCTATTTTAATTGGCCAATCCGGACGTCAATCTTAAAGCCAGCCACTAATTGGTTTTTACCATCAGTGCTAAACCAACACAACTGGGTTAGCTGCCACGTGGTGCAAGCTATGGTGTACAGCTCAAATGAAGCATTATTTTTCCTCTTTGCCTTTAGTCTTTCTGTAGACCATCTCTCGAAAGCTTGCAAGGATCTTATTCTCTCGTTTCCTCCTCTCCTCCTGGTTGAAGGATGCCAGAGCTCTCTTTTCATCTGCGCTGTAGATCTGGTTCTCCTTACGCAGACGCACGGCTTCCATGCGGCGATGCCTGTGGGGGAGAACATGGGGTACATCAGCATGGGCAGAGGGGTGTCAGTGCCCTGTCACAGCTTCCAGCCATCAACTGGCCTGAATGTGTTCAGGGGCTTTAAATAAAGATACTGAAGTACTAAGGCCTGAACAACAGGCCCTGAGCCAAAGTTGACCTCTAGATGAACCTTCCAACAAAATGTTATATCTGTATCCACTCATTAAGGTAATACACATGAACATTAGTGAAATATGTAGTGTGATAAGAATATATTTATCTTTCTGCATTTAGAAGCCAGGCAAAGGCATGAAATCAGACATCTGGCCTTGTTTGAAGGTATATGATAAAAGCCAGATCCCTTGGATCCTCCTCAAGCCCTGGCCAGGCTTTGGGTGGAACCCAAGAGGAGGATGAAACCAGATGTTCCTGCACTAGAAGTTGTGTAAGGTTGTTTATTCTACAGTCTAAAAGCTGGGCCCTCTCACAGTGAAGATGGAGGCCTCGCCTACAGGTGGACACACCATGTAGGAATTCCCAGGAATGGTTCTCCAATCCTTTGCTGTGACTGGGGCTCCCCAGCTAATGTGCAGATCTGGATGATGGTAAAGTATTAGGGTAACTGGTGATGTATCTTTCTTAATCACTCTAGGCAATCTTTTGCAGTAATGATTAGGTGCATTACTTAGCTTATCCTTTGTAATGCCTTACAGTTTTGCACTGTAGCAAATTATACTTACTCCTTAAAGTTGGTATCTGCATCTTTTGTGCTGACCCTGCCAATTGGCAAAACAGATACCTAAACTAGATAATCCAAACTGCACACTAACCTTCCCAGGAAGGAGTGTGGCAGAGAAAGGAACTGATTTCTGGGGGTGTCTGTTCTCAGGCAGTCAGCCAGAAGCCTCCCCTACCCCCAGGGTGTCAGCTGCTGGCTCACCAATATTAAAGTGAGATTCCTGTTGGTCATAGAGAAAAAAGTGCAGCCAACCTCTCACACATTGATTTGTCTCCTGCTGAAGGGCCAGCACATCCCCAGGGCTGTCCAAACAGACCACCTTTGAGCCACCTGACACAAGCACCTCCCCATTTGAAATAATTAGAAGAGTATTGCCTGTGAAGAACTTTTGCTCTTGAGGAGAAAGTGTCCTTGAAAAACTCACTATCCATCTCTAGCAATGGGGAGTTTAGTGTAGATTATTGCAAGCAGAGCACCTTCTCTTCCATGCTTGCAAGTAGAGCTTGGAAGTAGTCTTCTGTTCAGCTAGCAGAGAAAGCAGCTCTTGAAAATTCCACTGAACCACTACCATAATCAAAGCCATACCTGCTACCACTCATGACGTAACCAGAGCTCTCAAACGACGCGATCTCTTCACTGGTCAGGCCGATTTCCCCTCTGCGGGGAATGCGCTTCCCTGCTTTTACGTACTCTGCCATGGCTGCGCCCTCACCGGGCAGGAGGGCATGTCCATAGCTAAAAAACCAAAAGTGGTGATTTCAGTAGTTTCAGATAGAAAGAGTCTGAGCTAAATATCCAACTTCCCTGTTCACTGCTATATACAGCTGCATTTTTAAACACTTTCTTATTCTTTCCCACATATTGCCCTGTTTTTTCCTTATGGCAACACTAGCAACGACATCTTAAATTATCAGCTGAGTTCATTCTGATGACACTACAAGGTCACAATACTGCAGAGCTTTAGAATAAAGGCACTTACAATTCATTTTTCTAGGAATCAAGGCTAAAAAGCATAAACCAGACTTTTCTACCCAAATTCAGTCCAGGGGAAAGCCTAGCACCACTAGAACTTGCCTAGCACCACTAGAACTTGTGTCTGTGAGTTTCTGGCACAGCATTTCTCCCTCTGCATGCCTTATTGTTGCAACAGCCCTTTTGAACAGTAACTTTCACACTTGATTTACTTGATTTGATCAAAGTACCATTAGAGTTGTCTACTCACTTCAAAGGCCTGTCATCCTGAGATGCGTGAGTTTTGGGAGCCTCTGGTCCAATCAAACTATCAGCTTCAGTATTTTCTGCAACAATCAATGAGGAAGATTAATCTTGTGCCCATTGTTCTTTGTTATCAGAAGTGTTACACAGGTCAGCAACACCTAACAAAGAATTCACAAAAAGAACATGAATAAGTTTCCATCCAAGTTTAGTCAGGTGAACCTACTTGACCTCTCAATCCAGAGATCATCCCCTTGAAGCATTTCATCATCGGAATCTTTGCTACTTGAATCACTGGATTCCTTCCTGCTCTTCTTAGCTTTCTTTTTCTTATACTTCTTCCTGTGATAAAACCAGACAGACATGCTATTTATAAAAATTTAAGATGAAAAAAGGTGCTTGGAATCATACTCAATTAGTTTCTCAAGGCAACTTTCACCTATAGGAAGACTGGCTGTCTGCTGTTTCATACAAAACACTTTACAGCAAAGCCAAGACAATATATATCTTCTGTTTTGACTTCCATAGAGTGTTAGAAAGTGGCTCTACAGGGAGTTGTTGTGCACAATTGTGTAGATTTAAATAAAATCCATCAAATTAATATTATTTGCCAGGTCTTGCAAATTATCCAAGGTCCTCAGGCTCCCTCAGGGCCTGCAAAGAAAACTGAGCTGCCCTCCAGCCAACAGCAGCCAAAATGACACACAGCAACCACGACACTTACTTTTTATTCTTCTTTTTCCTCTTCTTGCTTTTCTTTTTATCTTTATCTGAAAAAAGGAAGTGTATCTATTATCAAAAAGAAATTATTAGTTATAACTAAGTAGTTTACTGCCCTGTGAATAACATGGCATGCCTTTTCTAGCCCAAATGTTCCTGGAGCTGTAGACTCTCTGACTCTCTCAAGCCTAACCATAAGCTTAACTATAATCCTAGCCTTAGCCCTAACCCAAACTCAATACTATGGGTTTTCCAGGTCAGAAAGATGTAGGAACAGCAATGTTGGGGCCTTGCTGGGATTGCCTAGGCATGCCTTTTCCAGCCCCAGTGTTCCTGGAGCCGTAGGCTCTTTTACTCTCCCAACCCTAATCCTAAGCCTAACCACTCCCCTAACCCTACTGCTAAGAATTATGCTAACCACTACCCCTACCAATTAACCTAACTACTACCCTAACCCTGAGCCTATCCCCATCACTAACTGCCTCCACCAGAATGCCCTAGTACACACACTGATGGGACTTGTTTATACTGGGAAAGTGTTAGTAGAAAGCTCCCTGCAGTACTGGTCAATATGAGAACATATCAAACAGATCTCTGGCATGAGAGGCCCAGTGGATGCTAAATTCAGAAATCCCATTTCCTGAGGCCAGACTGCAAGCTGAAACTCTCTTGTCTTACCACTGGAGTTCTGCTCAGACTCAGATTCACTGTCGCTGTCCTCAGAATGTTTCCTGCGCTTTCTTTTGGATGCTTTATGTTTTTTCTTTTGTCTTTTCTTCTTCTTTTTCTTATTTTCTTCTGGAATGTTTTAAAAGATAACATTAGAGAACAAAGAACATCTAGTTCCATATGTATTCCCTGATCTTCCCAAAGCAATGCTCTCCTTTGAGCTGGAGCCCACCCCACTCACTTCCACCCATCTAAGCCAGGGAACCTCCTGCAAGCAGCAGCAGCAGATTCTAAGCCACAGTAGCTTCCCATTTTCAAAAAAGCAGTGCAAGCCAAACAAAATACCTTCTGAGCTGCAATCTGAAGAACTACTCTTAGATTTTGCCTCTTCATCTTCTACTGGTGTGTGCTCGTCGGAACTGAATAAAATAACAGTTTGCTACTTAAAATCTGTTTTGTCATACTCAAGAGCAAAGGTACACATATGACCAAAGACATTTTGAGTCAATCCTTGCAAGGGAGTAAAATATTAAAGAGCTAATTTAGCCTAGGAACTGCTGTCAGAACCACAACACAACAGTCACCTAATCTACAATAAATCACATATTGCATAATTGGTATGTTGGAATTATTTGGTGGAAAAAAAAGTAGTAATCTCATGTTGCTTCAGAAAGGAACAGATACAATAAGTATTGTGGCACCATGACTAGTGCAGGGATAAAGCATCTTTATAAACTGAACTGATATGTAATTAATATTATAAAAAGCATGAAGAAAGAATATGCCTTACTCTGGGTCAGGAACTTTTGGTGACAGCCCCCAGACTTCAGGTGCCCCCAGTTCTCCAATTCTCTCCCTCTCATTGAGTCTCCTGTAAAGGGAAACACTGTCACTGACGCCTAGGTTGCCACACCCAGCACACAAACATTTTAAGTCCCACACGTTAGTGTTTCTAATCGCCTAAAGCACCTACAATAAGGATAAGAAACAACTCGGAGCAAGGAGCAAGCTCGCAGGCCGGCAGTCTGACAACAGAGCTCCGCACACTGCAGAGGATCGGCAGTAGCAGGTGTTAACCCCTTCCAGCCGAGCTCCGTCCCGTTCCCCCCGGGCGGCCCTGCCCGCGGGGAACGCACGGAGAGCCCGTGAAGGGGCTGAGTCCGTGACGGGGCCGAGAGTCCGTGACGGGGCCGTACAGAACCAGGCCTGGCCGCTCGCCCAACACCCGCAGGCCCCCGCCCCTCCCGGGAGCACCGTCCCTTCGGCGCAGAGAGGGGCCCGGCAGGGCAGGCCCGACCCCGCGCTGGCGCTCACCTCTGCCGCAGGATCTCCTCCTTCTCTTTCTCGTAGTACTCGGACCATTTGTCGTCGCGG
>JANPWX010017584.1:0-21436 GCA_024734555.1 Trochalopteron elliotii
CCCACAGAAATCCCACTCCTGTGGATGTCAGTGTGGGCAGAGTCCCCCGGGGGACAGGTGGCACTGGGGGACCGCCTGGTGCTGAGCTGTGCAGTGGCCACGGGGACAGGTCCCTTGTCCTTCTCCTGGCACCGGGGGGGGATGGTCAGGGGCACCGCTGGGCCCCGGCCCCCGCTCGGAGCTCGGGCACGCTGGGGACAATGACAGCAGCCACCATCACTGCCGGGTCAGTGATGGGGAAAGTGTGGCCGAGCGTGTCCCCCTGAATGTCACCATCCTGGGTGTGAGGAACCCTCAGGCTGGGGTTGACCCCACCCAAGGCATTCCCATCCCACTTCGCCAGGTTCCAGCCCTGTCTGTGTCCCTGCAGTGCCTGTGGCCAATGCCACCATCACCCCTGGTCCCCTGTCACACCAGGTGCACACAGGTGACAACGTGACCCTGCACTGCTCAGTGCAGGTGGGCTCAGCCCCTGTCACCTTCACCTGGCTGTGGGATGGCCAGGAGGTGGCCCGGGGTCCTGTCCTGGAGCTTGGGGACGTCGATGTGGGACATTCGGGCACCTACCAGTGTGTGGCCACCAACCAGCTGGGACAGGACGGGCACTGCGTGTTCCGGGCACTCAGCCCAGGGCTGGCCCTGGAGGTGACACCACTGGGAGACTGGAACAGAGGTGGGGTGTCGCACAGGTTCAATGGGATTGCAGGACCCCCGGAGTGACAGGTGACCCTGACATGTCCCTTCTGTCCCCAGCAGTGACTGCAGGGGTTGGAGGGTCCCTCCTGTTCCTGGTCCTGCTCCTGGGTGTAGCTGTGGGCTGGTACTAGTGGAACAACATGGGTGGGTGACAATGGAGGCAATGGGGGCCCTGGGGAGGTGGGAGACCACCTGGAATGTAGGGTGATGGGCAGCACCTACCAGCCCTGACTTGGGCAGTGCTGAGTGCTCAGTGCCCTTAAGGATTTGGGGTGGTGTTGGAGGGCCTTGCAGGGATGTTGGGGGCTCTCTCAGTGATCCTGGGGAAAATTGCAGGGTCCCCCTCCCTGCCAGGCTCTGGGTTCTGGGCGCTCAGGTGGTCCAGAGCACTGGGGTGGTTCAGGGGTTCTGTGGGGCATCGGGGAAACTGGCGGGACCTGCAGGGAATTGAGGGTTGTTCAGGATTCCTGTGGGTCAATGGGGGCCCCTGTGACTCCAAAGTCACCCCTCCAGTTTTCCTTTGCAGATGCCAGGAAGCACCAGGAAAGGTGAGTGCAGGCTCCAGCTGTGATAAACCTTTTACCCAAACCCCCATCACCTCCCATCCCTTTCTACACACACCCTTATTCCCACAGGGCTGGCCCGGAGCCCCTGGGATCCTCCAGGGAGGATCCTCAGGTGACCTACTCGGAGCTGCAGGGGCCACACAGGCAACCATGGGAACCCAGTGACATCTATGACAATCTACAACAAAAGTTGTGACACTCTGGGAAGTGAGAGGCACTGGGAGACACTGGTGGTGGTCCCTCCATGGCTCCTATGGCTGCCCATCCTTCCAGGGGAGGTGGTCATGAGTCAGGGGGAGGCTACACAGGGCAGCCTGTGCTCCCCATTTCCTATTCCAGTATCCCCAGGGGCTCCCCCATCCCCTCCCCAACCCCCATCCAAGTGCTCCAAGTACCCTCAGTGGCTTTCCCATTCTCTCCCCACAGTGCTTGCAGTATACCCAGGGGTTCCCCATTCCCCATTCCCCCTCCCCCTGTCCCTTCCTGCTGTAAAAGGGACAGTCAGGGAGGATTCTTTCTGATAGATTTCTGTGATGAAAATAAAGCACAAACGTGGCAATATTATATTTGATAACTGTTTATTGATAAAGGAGGCTAAGTGTTCTTACCAAAGGGGGATTAGAAGAAAGAGTAGAGAGAGAAAGAGAGAGACAGAGAGAGAAACAGAAGACAGGAACAGTGTTACCACAAGAACCCCAGGCGCTCTGTTGGCATCAGCTCAGCAGATGGAGTGTGCGTGTGGTGAGCCCCCATGGCTTTTGTGAGTGGCTGGGCACGATTTCCAAGTGGTGGCACCTGCGTGTCTCTGGCATCGGTGAGGGATGGCTGTGGGCTGGCTGTGGGCTGGTGCTGTGGCACTGGTGGCTATGGGCTGCCTGCTACAGGCAGGTACTGGGGTGCAGCAGGCTCGTTGCTGCGGCAACATGGGTAAAATGGTAAAGACAGGCTTTGCAGGCAGGCAAGCCTTTGCCTGCAGGCAGCTTCTGCTCTGCTGGGGAAGTGGTGGAGCACCAAGCTGGAGAAGCAGTGGAGCATCAGATCATCACAGGAACGAGCTGCCTCTCAGAAGCAGCAAAGCATGGAAGAACAGGCACGGAGACGGAGGAAGGACCACAGGGAGGCAAAGCTGAAGCGAGAAAGAGGGCCAAGGTGACCCTAGGAGCAAGCCCCTGATCCCCCCAAGAAACCCAAAGCAAAATGGCTCTTGTTGTGTCACAATTAACTGCTTTTATTTGCTATGGCTCCTCCCACAGCCCGATTTCCCAGGCATTTTTTCCTGGGCATGTTTCCCAGTCATTTTTTCCCAGCATCCAGGCATCTGTCCCACCAACCACTGGTAGGTCGCTCACAGCCCACTCATGGAAGCTTTCTCTCCCCTGATTGGCTGTTACGTGAAGCCTCCCCAGGAAAAACCAGGGTTCCCAGCACATACACCGCCCCTGGAGTAATTTTTTACCTCATGTATAGCGTATGTTGAGATGTAAATGAAAATCAGATTGGTTCCTGTCAACCCCCATGCTCCCAATGGCCCTGCAATCCCCCTCCCAGTGCTCCCAGTGTGGCAGTTTCAGGGCACACGATGAACGACGCAGGCATGCAGCAGATCAAGGGAAAGCTTCTCTTCCTTTTATTATCTGACTCCATTACTTATATACATTTGTACAAAGGTCAAGAGATTGGCTACACAGGTTGCCACCTCTTCGACCTGGATGGTGAACATCACCGTCCATCACATTTCTCCTCCCAGAGAAGAAAAATGTAAACAATAGATAAATGCTAAAAATATACATTGTTTTCTTGAAGCTGTGTGAGAACAGCACTGCAAGATTTCAAACACTTGCATTTTCAAGAGAAACTGAGGGCAAGACTCCCAGTACACCAGGTGGCTTACCTTTGTCCATCCCAGTTCCAAGGGGCCACAGGACCTGGTTCCCTGCTCCTGGGAGAAAACCACAGCTTTTTGGTTAAACTGACACAAATGGTGATTCTTTGATAAGCTCTGTCAGGCTTTAGGAATGAGATTCTTCAGTTTTAGGCTGCCAATATGTCTTGGTTAGAAAGACAGGTGTCTGCCAAGGAAGGAGGGAACCTCCCGTGGAATGGAAAATAAAGCCCCCTTCCCTCCCAATTATTATAACGTTGAAATTAAGGGGCCTTCAGGCAAATGTATGGGAACAGAAATAAGAGTTCTTTACTAGTGTATATATTGTGAGAAAGAAATTAATGGAAGTCGACTTTCCCTGGGTATTATATGAATTGATATTACATTATTGAACATATAGTTGAATAAATATTGTGATGCTGTTAATGTTGGGATAGTGATATGTGCTGTGGAGTGGTTGATGTTCTTGCAAGGTTGGTTTCTGTGGGGATGGTTTTGTGTGTTGCGCTGTGGGTTTTGTGGGTTTACATTGGATGGACTGTTGCTGGCCAAGCCTTTGGGACATGATCTTAAAAGGAGCAGAACTTGATCCAATCATGGCCCTGAGGACCACAGTGATGAAACTGCATTGGAGCTGATGAGAGTGACAGGGGCTGACACTGTGCAAAATCAAAACAAATATTCATCAAGCTGATGCAGCACCAGGGGTATAAAAGGCAAAGCCATCATTGTGTGGACGAGCCTTTTGTTTTGTGAATTCTTTTATTGTTCTCAATGAAATTTTTAGAACTCTTTCCCACTTGGGGTCTGAGTTGTTAATAACATACGTATATATAAATATGTGTGGATAACAAGGCAAACAGCAACAATGGCAGCAGCAGCAACAAACAGAACCAGAAACTCCACAATGGCTGCAGGCACTTCCCCTGCAGTGCAGTTAAAGGCACAGCCAGCAGGGGCGCTGGTGGCTCCCAGCTGGGCAGTTCGGGTGCGATGACTCCCCCGGGGCTGCAGGGGGCGCTGTGGCGCCAGCTCAGCTCAGCTCTCTCTCACTCTCCATGGTAATGGCAGGTGCAGCCGGCGCAAGGGGTGAAAAAGCATCTTGTTTTACAAAGTCACGGTGGGGAATTTGTCCCAGTTACCATCTGGATAGGGAAATGTGCTGTTGCAGGAACCTTGGAAGCAGCAGCTGGAATGGCAGAGGTAAGCAGACCTCAGAGTGGGGAAACAAAAGGTAACACAAACTCCGCAGCTGTAGCAGGAGCCATGGGGTGTCCCAGCAGGCACACGGTGATGGCTTCCAGTGCAGCAAAAACAGCCAGAGCAAATGCAGAAAAACGGTGGGGCTAGGTAGTGGCAGCCTGGCTCCCAAATGCAGCCAGGAGAGGCTCCCTCAGAGAACGAGGGGCTCAGGGTCCTGGGTTTTCCCCTGAGATGCCCGAGGAGTTCCCTGCGGGAAGCAGTTCGACTGTTCCTTCTGATCCCCAGATGGAGAGAGAGCTGGGAGCCAAGCCCAGCCCCTAAACCCAAGCCAAAATCTTGCCATATCTCTGTCCTTCCCAAGAGAAAAAGCCCACTGGATAAGAGGCTCCAGCCAGCTGCACCCCTTTCCCCCACCTTGGCCACTTCTTTGCTATTTCTTAGGGATGGTGGTTATTCTCTCTTAGCAACAAATGGCAGAAAACTCCCAGAGAAGAAGAAAACAGGAGGAAAATCCTGACCTCCAGCACACTAAAAACCAGGGGCTGCTGCCTCTCCCACTCCAAGTGGAGCACAGAAGAGAAAGATCCCAAAAGGCCGAGAGAAGAACAATTTCCTGACACAGCAACAAGAGAACAAATCCAACAGCAACAATGTTCAGAATCCAAAGTGCCACAAATGGAACAATTTCCAAAGACAGCTCCCAACAAGGAACAAACCCTGGACCATTCCTGCAGCATCCACAACACTCGAGAACCCTTCTGGCCCCTTCCCAGCAGCACTGTCAAAACTGCAGTTTTTTACAATGGGAATGCCTGATTTGGCCCCAGTTTGATGCTGTAGGGCTGAGACCATGTAAATTGGGTTTGGCTGAAGATGTTGGGGCCGCCCCTGCTCTCTCCTGATCTGCACTATATCCCCCACAGGGTTTCTGTCCTGCGGGCTTGGGACCCTTTGGGTTTCTTGGGTTTGGGGAGAAAACCTGTTCCAGACTTCTCCATTCTTGTTGGTCCCCTGCAGGATCTGAGCCAGCAAAAGCAGCTTGGGAATGGAGCCCCAGGCAGGAAGGAGCTCCCCAACTCCTCCTCCTTGAAGCCAGTGGCCATCCAAGTGTGGGGGCCAGCCATGGCCCAGCCCTAGTGCACAGGGATGGGCATTGGCCAGCCCTGCTCTGGACAGCCCCAGGTGGCAGCCAGGAAATGAGGGTCCCCCCTGCCCCCTTGGCTTTGATTCTGGCAGCTTTAGGGCTGCTGCAAAGGTGACAATTCTGTGGGCAGAAAAAGGGGCCTGGCTGTGGTTTGCTCAGTTCTGTGCGAGAAGCACAAAAGCCAATGGGAGCCCAAGCAGTGGCTCTGCAAGGGCCTTTGATGGTTTTCAGAGCAGGGCTGGCTGGAAACAGCCTCTGCAGGGGCAGCTGTGAGGGAACCAGTCCAGAAATGCAGCAATTGATCATTTTGGTCCCTCTCAGCAAGGGGCTGAGAGAGCCCCAGAAGTTGTGCAAATCCCACACCCATCTGCTCAACAACCTGACAGAGATCCTTCCTGTCTGAAAGCTGCAGCCCATTGGAATAGCCGGGAAAGAATATTTGGGTTCTGGCTGCAGCTGCCAGATGAGGGTAAAGTGTGGAAAAATTGAGCAGGGGCTCTACACCGCAGCCATGGAGGGGCTGTGGGGAGTGGCCCTATGTGGATTCCAGGTGCCCCCCAATGCTGCTCCTCACCTGAAAAGGGCACAGGAAATAGACAGGGCTCTGCCACGCCCCTGCCCCGCCCATTCCAGGGCACCCTCTGAATGCCCGGAGCTCTGGGGGCGTTACCCTGGGAACGGTTGGTCCCGACACATCACGACAGTGGCTTTGGACAGGCTGTCACAGTCGGTTCAGACACCCCGTGACAGTTCCAGCACTCGCAGTGCGATAGCATCTGGGCTCCTTCCCAGTGCTCTGGGACCACCCTGTCGGTCCCTCCTTTCCGCAGAGCCCAGCCCAGGGTCTCTGCTCCCCCGCCGTGTTGGGGACTCCCCTGGGCCATTTCGGTCCCTCCACCCTCGGGGCTCCCCACTGGGGTCCCGGTCCCTCCATCCCGGCCCCTCCCAGCCGGTGATCCCCGACCCCTCCGGCCGCGGCCCCCAACAGCCGCAGGGCCGGCACCGGCAGAGGCTCCTGAGCTCCTGCAGGATGAGATGTTCCTCGGGCAGCGCTGCCTGAGCGGGGCCCGGCTCCCTCCCGCCGTCCTTGACCGCAGCACTCGGGCTCCAGCAGCCCCGGGCTGATCCTTTGGGATGTGCCGACCACTCCTGCAGCGCTGCCCTTTGTCGGGAACAAGCCCAGGAGTGCCCAAATCGTCCCCAAGGCCTGGTCTGGGACCTCCTGTGAGGCTGTGCCCAAGCCCTGAGGGGGTTTTGGAGCCCGATGGGTGTCACTGCTCTGTCCCAAAATCTCGGGGCAGCAGGAATGGCAAGCGGTGCCCCACCATGCCCCAACCCCGTGGACCTCACCTGAGCACCCTGCATAATTCCCGGTGCTCCTGCTCCACCTGCATGGCCAGGTGCTGTTCCCGTGGCCACCTGCTCCAGCTGCTCCCGCCTCAGCCACTGTTCCAGCTCAGCCTTCCTGGCTGGCCAGCGTGAAGCACTGGCCACATGGCACAGGCACTGAATCATCCCCAACACCAGCAAAAACCACCAGAAAACCTTCCCGGCAGCCAAAAGAGCTCCTTGTGGGCAGAGCTGGGGGCACCTGTCCCCCAAAACATGTGCAATGCTCAAAATCTCCAGGAGAGGAAGTGGAGCCGTGTGTTTGTGCATGGGGGTGATTTAGGAGCACGGCTGAACTTTGGGAACCCCAGCCTTTATTACAACATCTCGTTAAGGGTCTGCAACACCCAGAGCAGAACAGGGACATTGCCCCAAACTGCTCCGATTTTGCCCCATTTTGCCCTCTCAAGCCACTGCTTCTGGCCCAGGCTGTCCCTGTGCTCCAGCTGCAGCTGCAGATCCCTCGGGACTGTGGCTCTGCTCTCCAACTCCTCATCGTCCTGCGGCTGCTGTGTCGGGACCAGCAGTGGCCCAGGAAGAGCAGGAACTCTAAATGTGGGCTGGAGCACTGAGGAGCCCTGGAAGTGGCAGCACCGAGCAGCTGCTTTCCTCACCATCCCTGGGGAATTCAAGACTCCCAAAGCTGCTGTGCCAGGACTGAATGAGGAAAAGGGAGGGAAAGGCTTAGGGTAGTTCGTAATTGGGGCCTAAAACCACGAGAGATACTGTTGTGACCCCGAGACTTGGCTGGGCAGTTGGTGCTGCCTTCCCTCCATTCGGGGAGAGCGGTGGAGTGTGTTGTGAAGGGCTGTGCCTGGGCCTGGGACACCGCTATGCTGTCACTTGGCACTACGATCCAACCTGCTGCCTTGGCCGCTTCTGCCTGCTGCCGTTGGTAGTGCCGGGACCGATTGGTGGCCGTGAGTTTGCAAAAGGAGCGATTTCCCCTCCTCCCTCCCGGCCAAGGCCGCATCGGCCCTGAGGGGATCGAGCTGGCACCGGGGTGTCCCCCGCTGGCTGGGAGTGCTCCCTGCAGCGCCCCCTGCTGGCCGGGAGTGCTCCCTGAAGCGCCCCCTGCTGGCTGAGTGTGATCTTTTCAGCGCCCCCTGGCGGAAGTGGTCAAACTGCAGCAAAGATGAAAAATCAGCCCTGAGCGGTTGGGAAAGTTCCGGTTTTGTGTTGTTTGTTCTGATTGTTCTAAAAATTTTCTGCTAAAGAGCTGTTCTACACTTTCCTGAAAATTTTCCTGGAATCCCTTTAATTTTTGAAATTAAAAAAAAAATTTGGCATGGGTGTTCTTTCCATTCCAGGAAAGTTCCCACTTTCCTTGGCATACATTTTCCTTTTAAAACAAGACAGTTACCAACTCCTGGGTTGCAGCGTGGGTAGGACAGACACTTCAAGAGATGACAGGGTCTCAGACACAGGGCAAACTCATGCTCTGCCTTTTAGGCCCTTGGGCCACCAAGGGTCCTCCTCCCAGGTGAGACTTCTGGTCACCTGGCCACTCCGGAGCCGTGTTTGGCAAAGTGTCACACTGTCCCAGTGTGGCTGGCAGAGTGATTGACAGATGGAACCCAAAGGGTTGATGAACCCAGTCCACCAAAAGCAGGGACTGACTCATCCCAGCCACACACTGGTGTTCCAAAATTGTCTTGAAACATCAAACTTTTCCTGTCTCTGACACCCCAGTCTGTTCCAGAGCCTGATCCCAACTCCCCTGGAAAAGGGGGAGGCTCAGGAACACCCACAGGACCTTTGTGACATCATCATGTGGGGAACATGGCAGAGGAGGGGTTTGAGACAGGGAGGAAGAGAATGTGGAGCCTGCTGAAGGCCTCTTTGGCCATCAGTGCAATGAAGGTCCATGAACTTCAGGTTCAATGACCTGCAGGTCAGGTTCCTCCTGATGGAGAAAACATGCTGGGAGAAGGGTCCGGGGTTTGTTCCTTGTTGGGGGCTTTCCTGGAAATTGTTCCTTTTGTGACCGTTTGGATTCAGAACCTTATTGCGGCAGCTGTTGATTTTATTCTCTCGTTGATGTTTGCAGGAAATTGTTCTTCTGTCAGCCCTTTGGGATCTTTGCCTTTTGAGCCTCCACTGGCAGGGGGAGGGGCAGGTTTTAGGGGCAGCTCACACATGTGTGGGTGCCCATGGGTGGAGATCCCCAATGCCCCCCAGCCCCCCAGTGTCACGGCACAATCTCATAGATGTCACTAGGCTCCCGTGGTTGCCTGTGGGGTCCCGGCAGCTCTGCGTAGGTCACCTGGGGTACTTGGGTCATGGTGACATTGGGGGACCCTGCAAGAGAGACCAGTTGGGGGGACCAAGGCGGAGGCTGACACAGGTGGGTGATGAGTCACTGTCCCCCCCACCACTGTACTCATGCCGTGCCTGTTTGGTGCTCACAACGTGGGTGTACAGAATCTCCTCCTCCTCTGGGGGGACCAGGTGCTCTGGGGGTGCCCTATGGGAATAAAGGAGATGTGTGGGAAGGGATTGAGGGTTGTGGGCTGGGTGTGAAAGAGAGGCCAGAACTGGACACCCCCACTCACCTTTCCTGGTGCTTCCTGATGGCTGCAGAGGAAAAAGGGGAGAGGTGATTTTGGGGTCCCCAAGGCCCTGACCCCTCTCAGTATTCCTGAACCCCCACAGGACCCTCAGTTCCCTACAGGACCCCCAAGCATCCCTGAAGCCTCCCAGAATTCATGAACCTCCTCAGTGCCCCCAACCAACTCAGCCTCAAGAACCCAAAGCCCGGCAGGGAGAGAGACTCCCCAAAACCACCCCAGGACCTCTGAAAGAACCCCCAACATCCCTGCAGGACCCTCCAGCACCTCCCAAAACCTTACAGAATCCCCAGCCAAGGTTAAAATTCTGGGGCTAAGGTTGCCGCCTTATCATTCCCCAACTCTGGGGGGCTTCCTACAGCTCCGTGGGACACCTGTCCTCTCATTGTCACACACCAAGGCGGTGCCACCGGTACCATGCCACAATGACAGCCACGAGCAGGACCAGGAACAAAAGGGACCCACCAACCCCTGCGGCCACTGCAAGAAACAGAAAGGGAAACATCAGGATCACCCATCACTGCTTGGGTCCTGCACTCCCTAATGACCCTGTGTGACCCCACCTGTGCCCTTGTGTCCCTGTGGTGTCACCTCCAGGGCCAGCTCAGGGCTGAGTGCCCGGAACACGCAGTGCCCGTCCTGTCCCAGCTGGTTGGTGGCCACACACTGGTAGGTGCCTGAATGTCCCACATCGACATCCCCAAGCTCCAGGACAGGACCCTGGGCCACCTCCTGGCCATTGTGCAGCCAGGTGAAGGTGACAGGGGCTGAGCCCACCTGCACTGAGCAGTGCAGGGTCACGTTGTCACCTGTGTGCACCTGGTGTGACAGGGGACTGGGGGTGATGGTGGGATTGGCCACGGGCACTGCAAGGAGAGAGGTGGGTCTGAGGATGGGGGGAGGTGCTGGCATCCAGCAAGAGGGACAGGGACACAGGGATGAGGGTTTCCTGGAGGATGCTGTGGGTGAGGCAACCCCCAGCCTGAGGGTCCCGCTTACCCAGGATGGTGACATTCAGGGGGACGCTCTCAGCCACGCTGTCCCCATTGCTGACCCGGCAGTGATAGTGGCCGCTGTCATTGTCCCCAACGTGGCGCAGCTCCAGGTGGGGGCCGATGCCCAGCAGTGCCCCTGAGCCCCCTCGGTGCCACGTGAAGGACAGGGGACCTGTCCCCGTGGCCACCGCACAGCTCAGCACCAGGTGGTCCCCCAGTGCCACCTGTCCCCCGGGGGGCTGCGCTGACACAAGGACCCCCGAGAGCAGGACCCCTGTGGGTGGGGGGAATACCAGGAGACAGTGAGGGACCTGGGAGAGGTCAGAGAGGGACAGGGGGACCCTAGTGAGGAAGAGGGGGTGCAGAGCTGGAGAGCTGGGTGTGGGGACTGGAAAGGACCTCCCAAGGAAGGATGTGGGTTCAGGAGCGCAGACCTGAAGAGGGATGGGGAGGCACTCAAGGAAGGGTGTGGGGACCCAGGGAGGAGATGGTGGGACAAAGGGACCCAGGGTAGGACCTGGGTGGGTTTCTGGACCCTGTCCCCCCATCCCTCACTGGGTTTCATCATCCAGGGATGGTGATGGGACCCAGTGAGAGATGGGGTGACAGGGATGGGGACCCAAGAAGTGTTGAGGGGATGTGAAAAAAGTTTATGGGAAAGATGGGGGTACACATGTAGGGCTGGGGGACCCAGTGAGGGACCCAGGAAAGGATGGGGGACCTGCGACAGTGATAGGGAGTCCAGGCAGCAATGAGGGTCCTGAAGCAGGGCAGGGGACCCAGGGAGGGCTGTGGGGGCTCCCCATGCCCATCCCCGCACTCACTATGCACCGTGATGCGGAGCCAGGCGCTGCTCTTCCGCACGGCCCCCCCTCGGAGTGCACCTGGCAGCTGCGATTCCCCGACTGGGAGACCCCCACAGAGGGCACCAGGAGCTGTGGGGACCTCTGTGGGCCCACCACCAACTGCCCATCCCGATAGAAAAGGTGCAGGAGGGGGTCTCGGGGCTCCAGGGTGCTGGGGGTGCTGAGGCAGCTGAGATTGAGGGGAGACCCCTCGGTGGGCTCGGGGGGACCCTCCAGCACCGGCACCGTGAAGAGCTCTGAGAAGGAGAGGGGAGGGGGATTTGTGAGCCTGAGTCCCTGTGGAGGAGCTGTGGGGGTGCTGAGGTGTCAGGTGTCGGGGTGCTCACCGTGCACTGTGACTGTCACCGGCACCGACTCCTGCCACTCCTGTGATACCCCAGAGTTCACCAAACCCTGGCAGCTGTAGTGGCCACTGTGGTGCAGCTGCAGAGGGGACAGGGACAGCTCGGTTCCCCTGAGGGATCTGCCCACCTCCTTTTGCCCAAGGTATAATCGTACCCCGGTGACCAAAACGTCCTGCATGGCCCGGCAGCACAGTGTCATTGTGTCCCCCTCCAGCAGTGTCCGTGCTGGCACCTGCAGCACCAGCTGGTCTGTGGGATAGCAGAGTCCCATCATTCTGAGGGGCTCGAGCCTGGTCCAAGGTGGGTGCCCATGGCAGCAGGGACATCTGGGTGGAGACTCCATTGTGCAGGAGGATCCCAAGGACACCAGGAGCAACCCCATGGCACAGGTGTCACCACGACACAGGGATGCACTGGGATGTCCCTGTGTGCAGGGCACAGGCTCTTGGACGCGAGGGGTGTGGGGCCACCCATGGAGTGGAGCCCACCCAGACCTATCAGGGGCCACCGTGAGCATTTAACATCCCCCCTCAACATTTAGGACAATAACGGGGGGGCTGAGCCCACTGCCGGGTCTGTCACACGTGTAGGTGCCACTCTCAGTGACAAGGAAGTGGTTGCGTCTGTTCTGTCTCCAGCGCTGCCCATCCTTGTACCAGGTGGTGGCACTGGTGCTCCCCAAGCCCTGGCAGGTCAGTGTCACCTGGTCCCAAAGCACCGCTGGCCTCCAGGGGGGCTTCACCAGGAGCTGGGTGGTCTGGGCACCTGCAGGTGACAGGGGACACCAGCCTGCCAGGGGCAGTGCCGGGCTGAGGACAGCAGGGCAGGGACATGGCATCCCCCGAGGACTCACCAGTGAGGCCGAGGGTCTGGGCTGGAAGGGAGAAGGGACAGGGCTGGGTGGGGGTGTCCCTGCAGGAACAGCAGCCCCTGGGGGACAATGTGTGGTGTCTGTCCCCAGACTGTCGCCAATAGAAAACTGCTATAGCACAGAGATATTGAAGACAGGGACACCTTGGTCACCCTGGACTGAGGCAGGACATGGGGAAACTGTTGGCACCCCATGTTTGCACAGGTCATCTGCACCAGCCTCACAGCTCCTGACCCCACAGCCACATCCCCATGGCCCTGTGCCATGATCCAATTACAATGGCAGCTGTACCCATGCCCCATCTGCATGGGACATGGCCCTTTTCCCTGTCCCCACATCCCAGTTCCTCTATTCCTGTCCCTCTGTTCCTGTCCCCACAGCCAACCCACAACCCTGATCACCTCACTGCACTGGCTCTGCTGGCCTTGAGGAACCTCAGGGGACCCCACAGCCCCCCTGTGCCCCCTCCCCACCGGTCTCTGCCTCACCAGGGCCATCCCCGGGCTGTCAGGCCCGTTCCCAGGGAACTCACCCCACAGGAGCAGTGCCACCTTCCTGGCCATCCCTGTGTCCCCAGCCATGTGGACTGGCTGTCACTCGCTGCTGTGGCCACTGGTCCCCTGGGTGGCGGCTCTTTGGATGAAGAGGAAGGAAGCGAGGTCACGTCTTGTCCCCACGTGTAGGTGGCCCTTGGTGGGGGCAGGGTGGCCACAAGCTGGGGACAGGCTGTGGGCAGGGTGAGGACAGGCTGGGGACAAGGCTGGGTGGTACATGTTGGGACATGGGGTTCTCAGGAGTGGGGGCTCAGGGCGTTTGGGGAGCCAGGGATGGGTGTCCAGGGGAATGGGGGGTCCCAGGGATGGGGTCTCTGCGGAATGAGGGTCCTGAAGAGGGGGAGTCACTGGATATGGGGGTGCCATGGGATGTGGGGATCCCAAGGCTCGGTGGACTCAGGGATGAGAGACCCTGAGGAATGTTGGCTCCAGGGATTTGGGTGATGGGATGGGTGTGCCAGGGATGATGGTGCCAGGGGAATGGGGGCTCCTGGGAGACTGAAGGACCTGGGGAAAGGGGGGTTGTAGGGGATGGAATGAATGGGAGAGGGTTCCTTGGAAATGGGTTCCTGGGCCAGGGAGATGAAGGAGAATGACAGTCCCAGGATTGGGTATCAGGGAGGGGGTACACAAGGAATGGGAGTGCCAGGGATGGGCAGTGGCTGGGTGGGCCCATGGGTCACAGCTCCTTCCTGGGGTGCCTCAGGTTTTTTAGTGACTCAGAGCCCAGCACTGTCCCCCAAGGTGCTCATGGACTGGTGATCACCAGGTGGATTCTGAGGAGCTCTGGGTCTGTGTTCCCCCACCTCCAAGGAGTTTTTCCTCCCTTCATTTCCTTTCCTTCCTTTTTCTCCTCAATTTCACAACCTCCCAGTTTGTACATTGATGATCCTGGAGAGCACTTGAGCAGGGAACGGGTTGGGGGAACCCCAGGGTGGGGGAAGCAGGGGTGAGGGGACTGCAGGGAGGGTTGGGAGGCTGTGGGGGATGGGGGTGTCCAGCTGTGACCCCCCAACACTTTCACTTTCTCTCTCCTGCAGCAGAAGGAAGAGGCCGTTTGTGCTGAGTGTCACACGGGAGGGGGCAGGTTCTGTCCTGGGAGGGCACATCCAGGGGGGTCCTGTCCTGGGGGATGGCAGCTCCAGAAAGGTTCCAGACTTCTCCATTCTTGCTCGTCCCCTGCAGGATCTGAGCAGGCAAGAACAGCTTGGGAATGGAGCCCCAGGCAGGAAGGAGCTCCCCAACTCCTCCTCCTTGAAGCCAGTGGCCATCCAAGTGTGGGGCCCAGCCATGGCCCAGCCCCAGTGCACAGGGATGGGCATTGGCCAGCCCTGCTCTGGCCAGCCCCAGCTGGCAGCCAGGAAATGAGGGTCCCCCCTGCCCCCTGGGCTTTGATTCTAGCAGCCTTAGAGCTGCTGCAAAGGTGACAATTCTGTGGGCAGAAAAAGGGACCTGGTTGTGGTTTGCTCAGCCCTGTGCGAGAAGCACAAAAGCCAATGGGAGCCCAAGCAGTGGCTCTGCAAGGGCCTTTGATGGTTTTCAGAGCAGGGCTGGCTGGAAACAGCCTCTGCAGGGGCAGCTGTGAGGGAACCAGTCTGGAAATGCAGCAATTGATGATTTTGGTCCCTCTCAGCAAGGGGCTGAGAGAGCCCCAGAGGTTCTGCAAACCCCACACCCATCTGCTCAACAACCTGACCAGGACCCTCCTTCCTGAACAAAACCTGCAGCCCTTTGGAACCTCCGAGAAAGAATGTTTGAGTTCTGGATGTGGACACCAGAAGAGAGGGAAAAGTGTGGAAATATTGAGCAGGGGTTCCGTACGTGGATCTGGGGAACAGAGGTGTCCCAGCAGGAGCAGGCAGTGGCCAGGCAGGGGAATTCAGGTCAGAGGGGAGAACATTTCCCAGGGAAGCAGACCCTGAGGGACACACGGGAATTTCCATGGATGCCTGTGCATTGTTCCAAGGATGGACAGAGTTTCTCCCCTTTTGGGAGCAGAAGCCATGGGAAGTAAATCATGTTTCAGGGTGGGAATGGGAAAAATGGGAAGAGTTTCTAAATATGGCCCAAGCAAAGCCTTCCTTATGGGCTGGGTTGCTGCCCAGCAGGCAGGGAACAATGCCATGGACCTGTTGGACACTCAGGGGGATTCCACACTGTGTTATCCACAAGCAAATGCTGCTGTGGGATGCACCAATGGCCTCTTAAAGGGAAGCAGAACATCTTGTTTCTCTGGGATTTGTTTGTGTTTCATTGTAAGCTATTGTTGGGAGAGCAATGATTAAAAGGATTCTATCAACCAGACAATTTTTTACATTGTCAGTTTCATATTTGCTGACTGTCTTTTAATTGGGGAAAAAAAAATTATATGGTAGAAGATTTTTGCTTTATTTCCTGAATGTCTAAATTTGTCTCCACCAATTGGGCATCAGGGAATTCTACCTAATTTACCTCGGCATTTACCATCATCAGGACAAGGTTGTACCAGGTGCCCCCTTAAGTTTGGGCAACCCAGACGTCACAGGGCCCCACTGGGGACAGTGGGAATGCTCAGGGACCCTCCAAGACAGAGGTCCCCAGGATGTGCCAACTCTGGGACAGGAATCCCCAAGGACGTGGCACCCCCAGAACGAGGATCACCCTGGAACAAGATCCTGGGACAAGACCCAGGTGTCACCACAGCAGAGGAGCCCTTTTCCCTCAGGGCAGGACCCCCCTGGATGTGCCCCCCCAGGACAGAACCCACATCCTCAGCTCAGCATAAACAGCCTCTTCCTTCTGCTGCAGGAAACAGAAAGTGAAAATCTTTCATCCCCCACAGCTCCTCAACAACTGCCTGCACTCCCCACTCCCCTTTTCCCCTTCCTGGGATCACCCCCACAGTTACCGGCTCAGGTGTTCCCTGGGATGGCTGAGCCAGGACATGGGGGGGATGGGAAAAAGCCCAGGGGTGTGTGGGGCACAGACCCAGAACCTCAACCCTGGGGTGTCCTCCTGGCCATGAGCACACTGTGGGAGCTGTGCTGGGCTCTGAGTCACCCCAAAATCTGAGGCACCCAGGGAAGGAGCTGCAATCCCTGTGCCCACCCAGGCACTGCCCATCCCTGCGACCCCCATTTCCCTGGGAACCCAACCATGGGACCCCCATTCCCTTGGTCTCTCCTCCCTGAGACACCCATCCCAGGACTCCCATTGCCCAGGACCACCATTGCCTTGATCCCATCCCATGGGATGCTTCTTCTTCCATAACCCCTCTTCCTGAGGGTCCCCTATTTTTTCCCCCTGCACCCCCAACTCTGGCACCTACATCCCATGACCCAAAATCCCTGGGGACCCTGATTGCCCAGGACCCCCATCCCTGAATCCCCCCAGACATGGAGACCCCGATTCCCCTGGACACCCATTCTCCTGGACATCCATCCTTGGTTTCCCACAAGCCCCTGAGCCCCCCCACTCCTGGGAACACAATGCCTCACTGAGCCCCCAGACTATCCCATCATGTCCTCAGCCTGTCCCCTACTGTGTCTCCACCTTTCTACCACCCTGCCCCCACCAAGGGCCACCTACACATGGGGACAAGGTGTGACCTCGCTTCCTTCCTCTTCATCCGAAGAGCCGCCACCCAGGGGACCAGTGGCCACAGCAGCGAGTGACAGCCAGTCCACATGGCTGGGGACACGGGGATGGCCGGGAAGGTGGCGCTGCTCCTGTGGGGTGAGTTCCCTGGGCATGGGCCTGACAGCCCGGGGATGGGCCCTGGTGAGGCAGAGACTGGTGGGAGGAAGCACAGGGGGGCTGTGGGGTTCCCTGAGGTCCCCAGTGCCAGCAGAGTCAGTGCATGGCCATGGAGCCCAGTGTGACCAGCCTTGTGGGGTGGCTGTGGGGACATGAACAGGGGGACAGGAACAGAGGGAGAGGAGCAGGGGAACTGGGATGTGGGGACAGGAACAGGGGGATGGAGATGTGGGGGCAGGATGTGGCAAATGAACCTTTGGGCTGGAGCAGCAGTGGGGACAGGGACAGGGAAACAGGAATGCAGGGACAGGGACAAGGGTCATATACTATGAAGATTGGCTGTGGGGACAGATGCCATTGCATTGGGACCCCAGGAACAGGGCCATGAGGATGTGGCTGTGGGGACAGGTGCTGTGAGGATGGTGGAGGTGACTTGTGCAAACATGGGGTGTCCACAGTGTCCCCATGTCCTGTCTCAGCCATGGGTGACAGAGGTATCCCTGTCCTCAAGACCTCTGTGCTACACCAGTGTTCCCCTTGGGGACTGTCTGGGGACAGACACAGCACTTTGTGGTGTGCCTGCTGTCCCCATGGTGCCACCCCCACCCAGCCCTGTCCCTTCTCCCTTCCAGCCCAGACCCTCGGCCTCACTGGTGAGTCCTCGGGGGATTCCATGTCCCCTCCCTACTGTCCCCAGCGCTGCACTGGCCCTGGCAGGCTGGTGTCCCCTGTCACCTGCAGGTGCCCAGACCACCCAGCTCCTGGTGGAGCCCCCCTGGAGGCCGGCGGTGCTGTGGGACCACGTGACACTGACCTGCCAGGGCTCGGGGACCACCGGTGCCACCACCTGGTACAAGGATGGGCAGCCGTTGTGGCAGGAGGGACCTGAACAGTTCACTGTCACCGAGAGTGGCATCTACATGTGTGAGAGACCTGGCAGGGGGTACAGCGCCCCTGTGAGAGTCTTAAATGGTGAGCAGGGTTTTGGTGTCCCCGACCTGCCATCTGAAGGGACCCCGAGGGCTCTGGGTGGGCTCCACTCCATGGATCATCCCCTGGTGTGACCAGAGCTTGCCCCCCACACACGGGGACATCCCAGAGCATCCCAGTGCAGGGGGACCCTGTTTGTGGACTTGGGGATCCCTGGTGCACTGGGTGTGCCCTAATGGGGGGTCCCTGCAAAAACAGGATTGCTCTGGTGTGACAAGACCCCCCTTTCCCACAGACCCGTTGGTGCTGCAGGTGCCAGCGGGGCCTCTCCTGGAGGGGCACACGGTGACACTGCGCTGCCGGGTCATTCAGGACATGTCAGTAACTGGGGTGCGATTCTACCATGAATTCAAGGAGGTCAGGCGATCCCTCCGTGGGACCGAGCTGTCCCTGTCTCCTCTGCAGCTGCACCACAGAGGCCGATACCACTGCGGAGGCCGGGTGAACTCTGAGCTCTCACCATGGGTGCAGTCAGTGCCCGTGACAGTGAAAGTGCAGGGTGAGCACCCCACAGCCACAACCCCAACACCCCCACAAACCCTCCCCAGGGACTCAGGGTCACAAATTCCCCTCCCCTCTCCTTCCCAGAGCTCTTCCCAGTGCCGGTGCTAGGGGATCTCCCCCTGCCCATCGAGGGGTTCCCCCTCAATCTCAGCTGCCTCAGCACCCCCTGCCCCCTGCAGCCCCCAGCCCACCTCCTGCACTTCTTCTACCGGGATGGGCAGTTGGTGGGGGGCCCGCAGGGGTCCCACAGGGGTCCCCGCAGCTCTTGCTTCCTGCCATGGGGGTCTCCCACTCAGGGAATTACAGCTGCCGGGTGCACTCTGAGGGGGGGAACACGCAAAAGAGCAGCACCTGGCTCCGTGTCACGGTGCGCAGTGAGTGTGGGGATGGGCACAGGGAGCCCCCACAGCCTCCTCGGGTCCCCTGCCCTGCCTGGGGAGCCCCATTACTGCCCAGATGTCCCATCCATGTCACGGGTCCCCCGTCCTTTCCTGGGTCCCTTGCCAGGATCCCCAGCCCTGCGCAGGTACTCCCATCTTTCCAATAAACTTTTTCCACGTCCCCCAATCACTGCTTCCTTCCCCCTCCATGTTCACCATCCCTCACTGGGTCCCTTCTCCTGTCTCTGGGTCAACCCCACACCTCTCTGATCTCCTCCCACGATGTCCAGGTCCCACCATGTCCTCTCTGGGGTCCCTCTCATCCCTCTCCAGGTGTCCCCTTCCTGAACCCCCCATCCTTCCTTTGCATTCCTTTCCAGGCCCCCCTCAGCTCTTTGCCCCCTCTTCCTCCCTGGGATTTCCCTGCCCCTCCCCATTTCCCCTTATGTCCCTCACTGTCCCCTGGTGTCCCCCTCTCTTGCAGGGGTCCCGCTCTCGGGGGTGTTTGTGTCAGCGCAGCCCCCCGGGGGACAGGTGGCACTGGGAGACCACCTGGTGCTGAGCTGTGCAGTGGCCGTAGGGACAGGTCCCCTGTCCTTCACGTGGCACCGGGGGGGCTCGGGGACACTGCTGGACACTGGCCCCCGCCTGGAGCTGCGACACGTTGGGGACAATGACAGCGGCCACTATCACTGCCGGGTCAGCAATGGGGACAGTGTGGCTGAGAGTGTCCCCCTGAATGTCACCGTCCTGGGTGAGCGGGACCCTCAGGCTGGGCATGACCCCATCCATGGCACCCCCATCCCACTTTTCCAGGTGTCAGCCCTGTCTCTGTCCCCGCAGTGCCCGTGGCCAATGCCACCATCACCCCCGGTCCCCTGTCACACCAGGTGCAGGCAGGTGACCCTGTGACCCTGCACTGCTCAGTGCAGGTGGGCTCAGCCCCTGTCACCTTCACCTGGCTGCACAACGGCCAGAAGGTGGCCCAGGGTCCTGTCCTGGAACTTGGGGACGTCAATGTGGGACATTCAGGCACCTACCAGTGCATGGCCACAAACCAGCTGGGACAGGACGGGCACTGCGTGTTCCGGGCACTCAGCCCTGAGCTGGCCCTGGAGGTGACCCCTGGCTCACCCTGGGCCACAGGTGGGCTCACAAGGGGTCACTGGGGTGTGCAGAACCCTCGGGGTTCAGGGTGACTCTGATGTGTCCCTTTCTGTCCCCACCAGTGGCCGCAGGGGTCAGTGGGTCCCTCCTGTCCCTGGTCCTGCTTGTGGCTGTCATCATGGGCTGGCACCAGTGGCACCGCCAGGGTGGGTGACAATGAGGGAGGATGGAGGTCCCAGGGATTGGGGTAAAGTCCCCCCAGAGTACAGGGGCCATTGGGTGTTGGCAACAGCTCCTGACTTGGGTGAAGCTGAGCCCCCAGAGACCTTGGCTGGGGATCCTGGGGGATTTGGGGGGGTCCTGGAGGGTCATGCAGGGATGTTGGTGGTTCTGTAAGGGGTTTGGGGGTGTTTGGGGACTCTGGGGGCTCAGGGCATTCAAGGGGTGGTTCAAAGATTTTTTGGGAGCTTCAGAGATGCTCAAGGGTCCCGGGGGCAGTCAGGGGTCCTGAGGGTGTTCAGAGGCCCTGAGGCCCCCACAGTCACCCTTCCCCCATTCCCTTTGCAGCCCTCAGGAAGCAGCAGGAGAGGTGAGTGGGGGGCTCCAAGTCAGGCCCCCTCTTTTACTCTCACCTCAAACCTCCCCACCCTCACAGACACCCCCTTATCCACGCAGAACCCCCCCGGATCCCCCGGCTCCCCCAGAGGAGGGGGAGGTGCTGTACACCCACGTCGTGAGCACCAAGCAGATGGGGGGTGAGTACAGGGTGGGACACACACAGAGGGACACGTCACCCATGAGTGTCACCCCCACCCAGATCCCACAGTCAGTGTCTCTCGCAGTGTCCCCCCGTGCCACCACACTCCAGGATCCCCAGGTGACCTACGCAGAGCTGCGGGGACCCCGTGAGCGACAGCGGGAACTCAGTGACATCTATGGGAATGTGCTGTGACACTCGGGGCCCCTGAGAGCACAGGAGATCCCTGCACAAGGCCAAGCCCCGTATGGGTCTCCCCCGACTCCTGTGGGTGCCCACCGTGCCTGGGAGGTGGCCACGAGTGGGGGATCCCATGTGGGGCTGCCCACAGCTCCCCGTTCCAGTGTTCCCAGTGCCCCCAGTGCCCCCAGGGACTCCCCATTCCCTCCCCCAGGGCCAGGGGGCACAGGACCCTTGTCCCTCCCACTGCACCCAAAACGCAGCTTTTTGATTAAACCGGGAGAAATGGTTTTTGTTTGTTCAGCTGTGCCAGGTCAGCTCGAACGGAGGAGGGTCCCAGTCAGGTTGTTGAGCAGATGGGTGTGGGATTTGCAGCATTTTTGGGGCTCTCTCAGTCCCTTGGGGAGAGGGACAAAATGATGAATTGCGGCATTTCCGGACTGGTTCCGTCGCAGCTGCCCCGCACAGGGGAAGGAGCTGCCGCTCCCTGTTTGTCCCCTCTCGGTGACACCGGCCAAGGGCTCGGGGACCTGCGGCGGTGCCGCCCCGTGGTCACGGGGACGGATCCCGCAGCTGCCTAGACCCTAGGGCCGAGCTGGAGCCCCGGGATGGAGCTAGGGGTGGACAGGGGGCTCCCAAATCCCATCCCAAAGCCCGGCCCGGCTCCAGCCCTGCCGGTGCCCCCCGGTGCCCCCCGGTGCCC
>JANPWX010017594.1:0-36767 GCA_024734555.1 Trochalopteron elliotii
AAGAGAGCTTACTGCCACTTAATATGAGGCTCAGAACTACATCCCTAGGCAGCACAGAATCTGCAAACATGAAAACTAAGACTTAAGGCATCAGGATCACCCAAATCACACCTTCTAATTCAATATTCACTCAGTAAATCACAGATACCTTTGCTCAAAAAATCCACAAATCATCTCCCCAATTCATATTGTTCACGATTTAAAGGATTATTCTAGCATATTCATATTACATCTGTTACCATAACTCATAGGAGATTTTTCAGCCTAGAACCAAGGCAACTTGTCTCTTCCACCTAAGAGATCACTCTTCCTTTACTGACTTTGAAATCTCCATATTGTCCCTTTACATGTCTCCAATTTGGCCGTCCCTCTCACTAAGGAAAAAGTTAGGGCTTTGGAAATTTCATCTGTGCCAAGAAAGAGTTAAATTTTGCCAGGTCTTCTTCTTTCCCGGCTGTGGCTAACTTCAAGGCTGTGCTGATGGGGGAAGGGGGGGAGAAACTCACGGCTGAGAGATCGAGCAGCTCAGGCAGTCAGGGATCTCAGCAGCCAAGATCATTGGGGGGCCTCCTGCCCACCCCCGGTCTCATGGGGGGAGAAAAGGAACATCTCCCCCAGCCCTGGCCAGCTCAGGGGTAATCTTTAAAAGTTCACTAGATGTTAAACTGCAGCCTCCACCCCCACCCCCAGCAGCTGATGGGGAGCCCAGAGGCATGGCCAGACCAGGGCCAGCTCCCCTCCCACAGAGGGGGAGCAGTGAGGCCTGGCCAGCCCAGGCCGCCCCTCAGAGCTGTGTTACCTCCTCCGGCCAGAAGTAAAAAAAGGGGTTGGCTTGGGCACACTCAGCTTTATATGGGTATTACCAAAAGTCACCTTCAGCTTTCTCAGTGGTCAAATCACATGCCAATAGAAAGAACTGCCCCCTGATAGGTCCCTGTTCTTTCTAAAACAAAGTACAAGGTCCTGGCAGGGCAATATTCCATTAACCAAAAAACCAAACTGTGTTAACCTATGATAATGGGTCTGTGCTGAGCTCTCTGCCAAGGCAACGTTGTTTGTGTTGGTGGTGGTAGCCCATAGAGCAAGCTGGCAAAAAGCATTTTTCTCTCCAGAAGGCATCAAGAGCTGTATATCTCTTTTATAGAGTTTTTCCTTACGGCTTTGGGAAGTCATAGGAGGGAGCCAACACAACCTGACCCAGTCTGGGTCATTTTTGGAGTCTCTGGTGGAAGCCGCGAGGTCGGGGAGGTGCTGCCTGCAGGACCTGGCAGCATGCAGGCTCCGAGAAGACATGACTAGAGCTTAAATCTACATTTATCTCACTGGGTTTTACATTTCAGCTCTCTACCCGGGGCAATGTTCTGCTAAAGCCTGGGAAGTTATATCCCTTTTACGATGGTAGCTGAAAAGATCTATTAGCTTCTTAGGGCATAATCAAAGAATCGGTGTCTGGGAATTTGGGTCATGATTCAGGGAAATGTTTCTGCCCATGCTTCATTTCAAACACGTCCTGCTGGCATTTTATCTGCAGCAGCTTCCCTAGGGGGGATTCAATCTGCTAACACCCGTCGTCTTGCAAATGGGGAGGCAGGAAAGCTGTGCCACCAGCAGGGCCTCAGGGTTGGGGACAGGGACAAAGGACAACTGCTGTCAAGGGACTGAGCTGTCACTCCAGGTCACACTGTTAGAGAGGGGTTAAATTATGGAGTCCACACTTTTTTCCATGCAGCATGCAAGGCGTGAGGCTCCTTGCAGCAGGATGCAGTGGGCAGTGAAATGGGTGCAGGAAGCAATCAGGCATATCAGTGGGACCAAGGTCCATGCAGGACAAGGAAGTGGCCCCAGCCTGGTGCTTCCCGCCTCTCAGGTCTGCACGTCAAGAGTTTTCTCAATTTGCATTTCTTAAATGTGGCTGCTCTTTTGAATACCTTATTTCTGCCTCATTCTGTTTGAAAACATGAGGCTCAAATCTTGGAGAAAGCAATTCGATTGACTTTTTGGTGCCTGCTAATCCTGAGCTGCCTTATGACCTTTTGACTACAACAGGATTATTGTTCTTGATCTCTGGTATTGTGCTGAGAGGCTTTTGTCTGTCACTGTCTAATCCCATCTCTTTTCACTTGTTTTTATAAGCAATCCTCTGAAATAAGATCATTTTCTGAAGTAATCACTGAAACACGGCGGAAAGAACTCCACAACTAATAATAGTTGTTAGAGTGGTATGTATTTATCGATGTCGAGATGCATAGGGAATAAGTTCACCAAAGACACGCATAACCACCAGAGACCTTGCCCCCCTTATTATTCCCTGAGGTCTTACATATGCATGACATTCCACAGTCCCCCTTCATACATATTCATTCCCTGACCCCGTCTGTCCTCACTTGGTATGGTAATTAACTCCATGCCCTTCTGGGCATGTTCAGTTCGTTGTGGTGGTCTCTGGTGGTCTTCAAAGGATGAAGAAATGAAGTCTTCCTCAGTTTATCCCTTCACCTTTATCTCTTTGGTGTATGCTTTGGCCCCTTTGGCACTTTTTCAAGGGAACGCACCATCTTAGAGTCTGTGTTCTTTTCTTTATCTGCATACTTGGTCTTGTTACTCTGCTGTTTAGGCTAATTTCTTCTTATTATCACTGAAGACTCCTGATGCTTGTAGTGCTTAAAAATATGCAAAAGGGTAACAGACACAGCATTCGGTGTTCATTGAATGTCTTCTAAAATGCGATCTCATATATTCTAAAGCAGTATTCTAACATACCGTGCATTTTCTTAAATTTATTATAAAGGATCCTCTGGAATTTTCAAATCTCTGTCTCAACCACAACTCATTATTTCTTTATTGCAGCATCTCTAGGAAGGCTGGAGCAGATGGGGGGGCAGCAGGAATGGCAGCCCCTATGCTGGGGGAGGAGTGGATTTCACAGGGCAGAGGGGAGCCCTGTTTTATTCACCTAACTCAAGCTCAGGGATCTTGGCCTCTGTCATCTCAGGTAGGACTTTAGTCTGAGTTTTGATGAAACATTTTTGAAGTCCAACAAAGAAAATGCCGGTTATTCCCTACAGGATCAAAGCAAACACCCAAAAAGCAGTCAGGGCAAAGAGTAGGATGAATAACCCATTGGAGGCAGGGTACAGCTGGAGGAGGAGGGTTTAGTCATATTTTTCCTGTTGCTATTTTTGTGCCAGTTCTCTTCAGCAGTGGTGCTAAGATGTACTAACAGGTTCTCATAAGGGATATTGCATTTTATGGTTTGGGAGAACTGGGCTTTTTACAAATATTTTAAGGCAGATAGTCATAAAATTTTACTCTGCTCCTCTTCTCCTTATAACTATCATGAGCTCTCATTATCATAAATAAAAATATGCAGAAGAGCATCTGACCGTTATGGTTATGTGAACTTTCAGCCTCCAGTTCCTGCTAGGCTATTAGCTCAAAATTTTGCCATATGTCACTGTACAGGGTATTTCCTTACAAATTTTAATTAGGTTTCATAGAGAGCCGTCTGGTACGGTGCCTGTATTTACAAGCCTGGTTAGCCCTGGCACCGATACCAATACCGGTGGGTCTTGGCTGGTCAGGAGCGTCAGCGACACGAAGGCAGAAGGATGAAGGAGGGACGCTCGAGAGGTTTGGTCACAACAAGTTTATTGGAATTCCAGCGTGGAGCCCTCACCTCAGGACGTCTGCCTCTGGAGCGACCCAGATGGACCCTGGGGAGGACCTTTTAAAGGGAGGTGTAACACGGGGGGGTTCAACCAAGGACCAATAGGGTACGATGCGGAGGTGGCTCATATCATAAAACATATAAAATAACCATACAATGAACAGTAGGAGGTGACAGTCAGGATTCTGTCCAATCACTCAATGCCTCTCCTAGAATTTTCCAGAAGCAGGGAGAGACCCCCAAAGTGATGGACAGGAACAGGAGGTTACATGTCAGGTGATGGGCAGATAACTCTCTGGGGGGGAAAACATAGGGAGAACCCAGAACCAATCACAAAACTGTCACTGGGGAGAAGACAGGGATAAACCAAAAGTGGATAACAGAAAGGGTACATGGAACAAACCATTTTACAGAAGAACATAAACTTATGAATTAAAATTAAATTAAAAAATGCACTCCCACAGCCTTCTACAGTGTCATGAGGTTTTAATGTTCTCCAGACAGAGGAATGTGCTGGGCTCAGATAGACTGATGATCATTACATTCCTTTGCAAGGATAAATCCAATAACTAGGTCTCTCTTCTAAGATGTATTTCATTGGAACTGAGCCACGCCACTATTAAATATAGGTGGAAGCTTATGTAGATAACACATCTTTCCTTTGAGAGCATCCCCAGCATGTCTGGGTCTTGCTCTCCCTGATGCAGGAATAAATAGTCCTGGGACTTGCTCCAGTGACTTCCCAGTGTCCTACAGGATCCCATCAGTCCTGCTGCAGGACTGCAGGGTCTCAGGGACAAGCTGCCACACTCATGTTTTTGAAGTCATGTATCTCTAGGATCTCCTCACTGCCATTCCTGCTGCTGAAGGTCTCTGTCCTGGCCACTGGGTCAGTCTCCATCACAATCATCTTCTTGCCATTGCTGAAGAATGTGTGTTCCATGTCATAAACCTGGGAGGCCAATGCCACACAGGGGTTAGCTCAGCACCCCTCTGGTTTCACAGGCTGTCCAGTGGGCAGACAGGCTGGTGCTGGGTGTGTAGCCACCACTGCTGGGGACCCTGCCATGGGACTGGCTGCTTCCTTACAGCCCAGCTCTGAGCCAGAGCAGTCGCCAGGATAGCACGAGGAGAGGTGTTGCAGGGTTGCCTGAGATAAAGAGAAGTTGGAGTATAAAGAGAACGCAGATCAAGCCAATGTGGTTAACTACTACGTTCTGCTTTATTTCGGCTAAGATGGCTGCTTATATACATTTCTATATAGTTTACAATTACAGTGGCTTTTCATTGGCATACAGCAGAGAAAAGAATGCAAACACTTATTGTTGACCAAACTCTTAAGGCAGCTACTGCATCCACACCAACCACTGCACCTGCTAACTACTAGAAAACTCCCGTTCCTTGTTAACACCTTAAGGGGCAATTCTCACTGCGCCACAGACTTGGCAGCTGAATTTCCACCTGCGCCACTGAGGCCTTACAGGCCCTCATCTGAGGCCCAGGCTAGGTGATTCACTCACAGTCCAAATATTCACTATCTTCAAAAACTCTGCTACAGAGAGGCAGTTCCCAGGAAGGAGCCTGGGCTGGGTGAAAGGGCAGGCTGCAGCCAGGACCAGGGGTAATGTGTGTCAAGCCTGGGATGTGTGTCAAGTCTGGGAGAAGATGCTCCTCCCACACCTGCACCAGGAGCTTTGCCACAGCAAACCATTACAGTTTGACTGACAAAATGCACACAGTGCCATAAATCATTTCAAGGAGGGAAGGATCCCGGGTGGCACCTTACCTTCAAGTGCCTCTCCATTTACAAAGAATTACTTTGGCCAGCACAGCGGCCAGCTAACCCACTTGGGCTTTGCCAGCTCTGTGCTGCTCAGGGAGCTATGAGATGTTTTATAGGGCTAAAAATGAAACTTGCTGGTGAATGGCTGAAATATGTCCCTCTGCAAGGCTGTGATGAACCCCTCATTAGCTGAATCATCAGCTGTGCTGGCCGGCGTGGAGGCTGTATGCAGAGAGCAGAGCCATGTCCAAGGCCACCCCTCAGAGGAACAACTCTTCTTTCAAGTTTTTTTTCCACTCTCCAGTTACATGAAGGAAGCTTGACGGCTTGCATGTTCTTTAAAGAGTTTAATTCCTCTTGGCTGATATTTTTGAGCGTTACGAACTTCCAGCCCCCCCAGCCTGCTTTGTCCTGAGGACTCCTGGGCCAGTTGGAAAAGTGCCACAGCCACAGGGACAGGGCTGTGCTGGGCTCTGGGAGTGTCTGTGCAGCTCCACTGCAGGAACAGCTCTGCTTTCTCATGACCTCACACCCTACTTGCCTGCCCATCAGGTGTTGGGGAGTGCTGGATGGACTCCATCCTCCACCAGTGCCACCAGCGAGGACACCAAGGGCCCGAGTTCTGGATGTCCTTTCTGAGGCTGTGGCATTGTCTCTGCACTGCCTGCTTGGAGAAAACCACCCCTCCAGGGGTTAACAGCCTCTTCCCCTCATGGCTGGCACGACTCCTGTTTTTCTAGGAACAGTAGAGACTTTATAATCGTCTTGGCAGGATTCTGAAGGAACATATGGCTTTTATTGTTTTTTTGTTGTTTTTTTTTTTTTTTTTTTTTGGGGGGGATATTTATTTCTATTTGCTGATAAGAAGATAAAGTTTCCAACGAGCAGGGTGCTTCCTCTGCCCAGCAGGAGGGCAGCCTGGCCAGGCTGGAGCGACTCCAGGATAGGGCAGGGAGGAGATTGGAGATGCCAGCATGGGAAACAGGCTGCCTTGGCTGTGCACAGGAATTCTGGAGATGTTCTTAAGAGCCAGCAAAACCCACTGGTGATGCGGTGCAAAGCGGGGCCTCCTGGATGAGCATGGAAATGCAAAGGAAAGGAGGATGAGGGAGGCACCAGGCAGGCTGTTGGTTTCAAGGTTAAAGGATTTACTAGGGGTGTGGGATAAAAAAGGGTTTTGGCAGCACTGCCAGGATGCTGGGCAGCAGCGGGCAGAGATGACTGGAGATGCACAATCCTGCTGCTGCCCCAACACACTCAGCACTTACAGCAGTGTCCGTCTGCAGCTGGGAACAAACGAGCCCAATCCAGTTAGCCAGAGCTCCTCCAGAAGCTAATCTGTCTCACCATCCCCCACACTGCAGACACATTAAAGTAAGAAGTATAATCCATGACAATCAATCACCACTGCGTCCTGGCTTTCTTTCCTCTTTATGTGGTGGTATAATGACTTTTCCACTGGTTTCTGGCAAGATAATTGAAATGAAATGGGAAATATTTTCTTACTTGTCATAAAATTTGCTGCCGGTGAAATAAGAGTAACTTTAACTCTTCATGGCGTAGCTCCCATCCCCTGTAATTGTCAACTGGGGAAAGAATGCGGTAACAGGGAAAAAACCCAGCCTGTATAAAGTAAAAGCTAGTTATGAATAATACAAAGATTTTTAAAAGTCCCATGAATACCTGTGGTCTTAGAAAACGCATTTTGTCAAGTTGCCTGGGTTTTGGAGAGTTGTTAAAAGTTTCAGCGAGTCAAGGGAAAGGGGACAGGTCTGTCTGGGGAAGCAATACTCTGAAATGCTAGATCAAAGAGTTTTTACTTACTTTTCTGGATGCTGGGTTCCAGAGGTATTTGACACCAAAAAATATCAGAATAAGGGAAAGGAGCAGCATGCTGAAGAGCAGTCCACAGAGCTGGTAGCCGGGGCAGCTCTTCTTCGGCGGCTTGGCTACTTCTGCCTATTTAATGACAAACCAGTGATAGCCAGGGTGTGCTGAGGGCTCCCAGAGGGAGGAGGGCACGCAGATATCAGACATTTCTGGCACTGTAGGGATGCAGGGTGGCAAGGCAAGCCATGAATTTACGTCCAGAGAGTGGCAGTCCTCCAGGCTGTGCCGAGCTGTCCCTCCCATGGTCTCCTCCTTGTGCGAGGAGCCAGCCCGCTCTGAGGTGGAGTTAGAGAGGCTCTGGCTGCACACGCAGTGGGAAGGCTGGGCCACGGCCACCCCCATGGAGGGGAAGCCAGCTTTCCCGCAGCGCTGCTGGCCACAGGGCCCTGGGCATTCCCACACTGCTGGACGTGCCCGTGCCAAGCCCCACGGTGCGGTGGCTGTCAGACATGTCCAGGGCCACGCTTCTGGTTTGATTTCTGTTTCTGCCCATGTGCCAATGGCTGGGGGTGCCCAGACTGCTGGTCCCTCATGAGCTTGGGGACAGGGACATTACTGCACTGTTCATGTGGGTGTGGGAACAGCCCAGGAGCTGCCAGTGGGGTCCCTGCATGGCAAGAGGACACGGGAATGGCAGGGGGACATGTGTGCACACAGGTGTGTGTAATGCATGCAGACACATGAGCAGGGTGTGCATGGCTGTGCATGGCCATGCAGGGTACACATGTATGCAGCACGTGTGTGGGGTGAGGCCTGAGCTCTGCCTTGTGCACAGCCTTACCCCAAAGTTGGCCTAGCCAGGAATTTCCTAACTCATTTTTTTTTTTCTTTTTTCTATGTTCAAAAATTTTCATTTGTTGAAATCGTAGCATTTCTTCATGGAAATGAACCCATCTTAAGAAAAGCTTTCAGAAATCCAGCGTGAGGTTTCTGGTCTGAACAGGATGAGGCTCCCTGGTGTAGAAGAGCTGGCATGGACTTTTTTCCCCAGCTGCTTACTCTAATAAAAACCCAAAGTGCATCATGCACTAATTAAAATTGCACTGATAAAAGAAAATCCACATCGAGTTCTGCTCAGGATGAGAAATGGAGAAAGAAATTTCTTTTAGCAGGTCTGGCACTGGCTTTGTGAGCATTGGGATGTTGCTGCCTGCAACCTGGGGTAAATCCCGGAGGGACAGAAGTGGAGATGCTGAATAGCTTGGGGAGAGCACTGTGCATATGTGTGTGCTGGAGTGTGCCCTGGTGTGTATCTGCTCCCTGCAAAGGGGTTTGGGCTCCCTGGCCCCAGAACAGCAGGAGCTCTGTCCCTGTTCGGGACACGAAAGAATGATACGCACCCATCAGGTTGAAGCGAGGAGCAAAAGAAGGGCAGCTTATTATAATTTGGGGTTTAAATAGGATTTGGGATTTGAACGAGGATTGGGAGATGAGAGGAACACCCCTCTGACCCCAGTGGTCAACCCAGCAGTCCATCACAGAGAAAAATGAAAGCAATCTACTTTTGTTTATGTTACATTAGTGAGAGACTCCACTAGAAAGTATGTAAACAAGATCATCAGAAGGCTAAAGAATCAAAGCAACAGAGCTCCTCACCCCACAGCCCCTCAGCAGTGCCAGGGGTGTAAAACACACTGAGGGGGTTTAATATTTGAGATGGCAATAACAGAAGGGAATCATACTGATGAGGTTATTTGGAGGAGAAAAAAAAAACCTTTTTAATGGAAAGCAATCACAAGCAGCCTTTGAAAACATATGAGAGGCTTTGGAAATCTAAATGCAGCAAATCTGTGCAGACACCAGGTTTGTCCATCTCCACTTCCCACCAGAAAGTTCCATCTCGGAAGCTTTTGTTATTCACTGGAAACTCAAGTATTTGAAAACATTTTCTTTTCTTGTCAAAATTAGAGTTTCAGAGGAAAACTTTGGAGCAGCTCTACTGAAAGATGGTTCTGATTACAGGAAAGAATTACAGCAGTGCTGCTAAGCAGACAATTGATCAGCAGATCTTCACCATATCCCCCACTCAAGGCACAGGAAACACTGCAAATACCACTCATAAACCAAATTAGGCATTATTATTTTATTACTGTTGTAGGGTAAATGTTAAGCTTTTTAATGGCAATCACTGTAACTCCATCAGGAGTTGGGTGTCTGAATTAGCTGCAAGAGGTGAGAACCTCCCAGGGCTGGGAGTTAATAAAACTCAATAAATATCACAGATCCCTTCCAGCACTGGCAGTGCTGGGGAGGGAGAGGCCAGGGTAGGTGGTGGGGGTGTGGGGGATCCTGTGGCTGGGCTGGAGCCCTTGGCCTGCTGATCCTGCAAAACTGGGCACTGCTGACCAGGAGGGCTGGGGGCAATGGGGATGAGCACGGGCACTGCACACACACCTGTGGGCACGTGTGCACAGCAGCCCCAGGGCCAGCTCAGTCCTGTGTCCTGGCCACATGGAGGGCAGGGAGCAGGATGAGAGCCCTCCACACTGCTGCTCTCCATAGACAGTGTTATGAATAGCCAACCTTGGATTGGGGGTTTGACAGCAGCAAACCCCTGTGCAACCCTAGGTGTCCCCCCCCCAACACCTGTGGCTGTGTCACAGTCACTGGATCCTGACAAGGAGACAGATAGTTGGGATGCAGAGAGGGACAGAAACTTCAGGATGACACTCATGAAAAATATTGGGTTTTTTCCCCCCATTCCCCAATGCTCTGGCTCAGACTTCAGGGTTTCAGAGGGAAAAAAAAATATTTTTTATGAAAAGACAACAATTTGGGGGGAAAACCCCTTAGTGTCCTTAAGATGACAACCAGATTCTCTGTATAAAAAGCAGTTCTAATTAAAATCTTCCATTAATGCCAATGGAGAGGGAACAATTACTAATTTTCCATTAAGCTAATGAGAGTGAGTGTATATGACGGGAGAATTTAATCTGATGTGAACTGGGGAAGAGAAGCAATACTGATATTAATGTGTGACTAATTGATACCCAGAAGAACATTTGAAATTATTAAAAGGCATTTGATTTTTATACAGGACAATAGGAGGCTCATTGGCTACGACTGGTGCATCCTTTCAGTTTTCTACTCCTTGTTCCAATTTGCCCAGAAAAATCTATCATGTCTGCAGCATAGCTTGACTGCTGCATAAAATCTCTGTGCCTGGAAATGTTATACCAAGAAATTCCTCCTGGACAGCACAAAGGATTGTACATGGTGTGAGCGAGGGTGAGGAGCCTGGCAGAAATAAAATTGGTCCCCAAACCACTAAAAAGCAGCTCCTCAAAGCAATGGGGTTTGGGCAGCAACCTCCAGCTGAAAGCCCCTTGTGATTAATATCATGCTCTTTGTTATAATGAAAAACCCATTAAGGTCAGTGGCAGCATCTCTGAGCAGCACTAAATTGGAATGATGGAGACAGTAAAGTTAAAAATGAGCCATAATATTAATGTGGATAGTGAATTAATTGGGCAATTCCATAGGTAGTAAGTAAATAATATAATTTACTGTGGCATGTGGTGCCATGCAGCTCTCACTGCTGGCAGTGGTGACACCTGCTCCTGGATGGAGCCAGAGGAGCAACACAGAGCCACAGGGCCCAAGGGACCCCACTGTGTCCACCTCCACTGTGGCCCTTGTCCTTGTCTGCCACTGGGAGATGTCTCAGTAGGGAAAATGCCTCTTGCTTTGCTCTTTTTGTTGCTTCAGCCCCAAGCACATCCAGAATGCTGCTGACAGCATGGCTGAAGTGCTGCATCCCTGTCCCAAGGTGCTTTTCCCTCCATCCTCAGCTGTGCCGTCAGTGTCCCTTTGCAGCTGCACCCACAAAGTTTTACCAGACTGCTGGTAGACTTATGGAATGGCTGTTCCTCTCATTTGGGTGGGTCTCTCAGAAAAGGCTTCCTTACCCCAGAAGATGTGCAGGGCCAGACAGCCCTTGAGTGTCTCCTGCTGCTTTTGTGCCTTGTGCTGGGATGCACTGTGGGGGCCGAGGGCAGGGATTTGTACCATGGTGAAGCATTTGCAGCATGTGGCTCAGGCTGATGGCTCCCTCTCTACTTCCAGCATTATGGACAGCAAACAAAGAAAGGGAAAAATCACATATAAAAGAAAGGTGCTCATTAGCCAGTGCCTGATTACCCAGAACTTTGCTTCAAACCATCCAATTTCCGGTAACATTTGCCAGATGAGAGGATGTGTGCCTCCTCTTATCAACCAGCCACATACAGCCTCAGCCAAAGGTTTCAGTAAGGGAGATTTTCATCATTCATTGTTTATTTGAAGTTCACATCATCATAGGAAACTCCAGAGACATCCTTTATTCAACTTAAGAAACTTAATCATTATGATAAAACTGCTCAGGGAGCTGGAGTTCATGTCAGAAGTGCATGTGGCCATGTGGCACTCCAGCAGCTGCTACTCACAGCAAATTACTCAAAACTGACAAAGCTTTGGGAGAGAACAGAAAAAGATAAATTCGTGGTGGCCGTTCTGATGGAGGTGCCCAGAGAGTTATTACGGCAGACACGCGCTTCCCCTGCTCACAGCCTGTCGCCCTGAATTTTCCTGCTTTCCAGTGTTTGCAGTTTGTAGTGAAGATTCTCACGCAGCTTAATATAAACTATGTAGATATTTAGAACTTATCTATTTTGTTTACATCTTTCTCCTCGCAGAGGAGGAATGTGATTGATGGTGATATTCACCAATGAGGTCAAGAAGGTGGCGACTTGTTTAGCCAATCTTTTGCCTTCTGGCCAAAATGTATAAAAGATGGAGTCAGAAATTAGAATAAAGCTTTTTCCTGCTTGACCTTCTGTGCCTGCCTCGTCCTTCGTGTGCCTGAAATTGCCACAACAGCCCATGAAAAATCCCACTCCTCTGAGCTCTGGGGACAGCTGCCTCAGCGCTGCTCTCACAACTCCCTCATCAACAGAAGTTATTAACAGCGCCAGAGAATTTTATCCAAATGCCAGTCTCATCTTGATAAATAACAATTTCATGTCTCTGTTCTACCAGATGACTACACAGTTTTACTTCAAACACTTAACTACTTCTGAAATGCTTCCCCATGCATGAGGTTTAACTCAACTATGGAATGTGTGCTGAGCAGTTTTTATTTTCACTGGGCTTTGAATATATGTAATGCAAAGATCAAACCCATAATGCTGCACTATCGTAAGTCACTTTTCCCAAAAAAGAGCTGCTTCCTACTGGGACAGCTAAAATGTAATTGAAAGCTCCGTGTGTGTTGGTGTCACACCAAAAAGCCTTTTATTAAAAATAGTTTGAAGGTTGTTAAGGAATAGTCTCCAGCTCCACTGGGATGTGCAAGAAAGGAGAGCAAGAAGAGGAGAACCTGGGGGTGATGGGTTAGTGTCTCCCTCTGCCCTGCATCAATCTCCCCCTGTCACCCATCACCCAAAAGCACCACAGGCTGTTATTGGGTTCCCTGCTCGCGGCAGCAGACAGATGCTCGGAGTGATGCCAATGCTCTGCTGGCAGCAGTTGCCAGCCTGCTTCATTAGCAGCAGGCAATTTTGTGATGACTGTGTCTGAGGGGAAGGAGGTGGATGAGGTCAGCCTGGTTGCTCAGAGAGGTGCAGGTGTGGTGCTGCAGGTGTGGGGGTGCAGTGCAGGATGCAGGGATGCTCTGGGTACCAGCAACAAACTTATCAGCACGTCAAGAGGCACCAGGGTCCCATCTGAGGAACCACCAGGTCAGTATCTTACCTCAACTGAGAACTTGGCAGAGGGAAACCTACAGGGAGAAGAAAAATTTTGGTAAAAGGGACTTCACTGCTCTGGGATCGTGTGAAGAGAATAAACAGCATTTTATCACTGCTTAGCAAACCTAAAGTGTTTAATGTTAGCATATTGAACATTTCCTACTGAATCAGTGCAGTACCACGTCTCCTGCCTTATTTTACTGTCACCTGATACATGCATTAATGTTGTTTACTCTAAAGCAAGTAAAGAAAGAGTTGAAATTACTCCCACATGCTACTAATCAAGAAAGGATCCATTAAACTGAAGAATTTCAACACAGTTAATTTTTCTTTGATTGTCATTAAATCTCCCATTGATAGCTTTTACCATTAATTGCCCAGTGATGATGCAAACAACATTTTCCCTCGTCCTTTGAGATCACAGGCAGCTGCAGCCCAGTGATGGGAGGATGAATTCCCCAGGTCTCCTGGGTGCACTGAGGTTCCTGGGGAGATTCTGAGGCTCAGGAGATGGGGGTTTGCCTGGTTCTTTCTCAATGAAGTCTCCATGCAGCCTCACCTGTTTCCCTTGCGCCTCCAGCTCTGCTGCTGCCGCTTTCCCAGCTCTCACATGTACAGTCAAGCTGTTCACAGCCCCAGGGCCCTTGTGGAAAAAAACAACTATTTTAAAAAGCAATAAAATAAATAAAGCAAACTAAAGTCAGCATGATTGCCCACATCTGCCTCAAATAGAACAAAGTGATGGAAGGCTCAGTCACCCCAGGAGTTTTGGGGATCATCAGCTGATTTTGGCTCCTCTCTGGATGTTCCCTGGCAGCTGGGGGGCCCTGGCAGTGCCCAGATGGGGGGGCACTCCTGACAGCCACACTTCTTCCTGGGGCATCAGGTGTTCCTCATGCGCGAAGGTGGTTGAAGCCAAGGCTGCTCAGCTGCCTGGGAGGGTATATAGGAGATGGGGTGGCTGTCAGGGGATTTGGGGCATGCCCCTGGCTGGCAGAGTGGTGCTGCAGGGCTCCCAGTAGCAACATGTGCTGAGAGCTGAGGATCAGCAAGGGGAAAAAGACAAAAGAGGTAGGAAAGAGAGGTAGGAGGTGGTTCTGGTGTACGCAGGTGAGGTGGGAGCTGTGAAGGCAGTGAAGTGGGCACTGACCAGCCCTGCTGCTGTGGGTCAGTGGCACCTGCACCAGGCTGGGCTGTGTTCCTGTCTTGGTTTGGGAAGACAGGTATCTGCCAGGGAAAGTTGGAGTTTCCCTTGGAATGGAGAATGTAAACCACCCCCCCCTTCCAAATTATAATAAATTTGCAATTAGAGGCTTTCAGGCAAAGATTTGGGAATAGGAACAACAGTTCTTTACTAGGAATATTAAGAATACAACTGTAGTAGTACAAAAAGCAAGCAAACAAAACAAACAAACAAACAAACATCCTAGAAACCCTGACAGAGGCAAAAATACAACCTGGCACTCTGTTGGTCAGGGTGTTGGAAGCAGTCCAAAGTAAGCCCTCCTGGAGTGGCAGATGTGACTCTGTTGGAGTAGAGATGGTCCTGTAGAAAGGGTCCAGTTATAGTGAGATGGGTCCAGTCTTATTATGGGAATCCAGTGGAAAAGCAGCATCTGGTGTCCCTATGTCTCAGTTTTTATCTGGATAGGAATGGTTTGGCTCCCCCCACTGGGTGGAGCATCTCACAATGGGATGTTGTAATGTGTTGTGTCATTGGTGAGCCTTAATGCCCCATTACCAGAAGATATCCCCCGGAGGGTGGAAAGAGGTAAGGAACAATGCCCCACCCGGTTTTAACAGCTGGCCCATTATCAGAAGGCAGCCGCCCCCTCCCCCTTGGAGCTACAAGAGAGAAGGAAAACACCTCTCCAACCGGTTTCAACAGATGGAATAGAATAAACATTTTTTGGTTACATAACCCAAGACAGTGCCCACGGGGCAGTGATGGCAGGGGATGGTCTCCTCCTCCTCCTGCCCCGCTTTCTCTCTGCCTCAGCCATGTGTGATGGCAGATGGGCTGCCAAGGGGTGCAGAGAGGGCACGATAAACATACTGGTGCTGCTGTACCTTGGCACATGCCGTCAGGGCGGGCTGGCTGCCAGGGCCATGGGCACGGCACTGCTGCTGGGCTGTCCCTGCCTAGCTTTGGGGGCACCCACCTCCAGAGGCTGCTGCAGGGGACTGGTGTCAGGCCAGAGGGTTCCCAGTGCTCGTGGCTGTGGGACAGAGACATGCTGAAGGTTGTTCCAGGAGCAGGTGTCCCACTCTGACTGGGGGTGTTGTTGGAACCTGGGGGACTCAGCTATTGCCCTCTGGGGAGGTGCCAGAGTCCCAGGGCACTGGCCCTGGGTGAGGGTCTCCTAGCACCTGTGCTGGGATCTGTAGGAGGGCTGGCTTGCCCCCCTATGGTGCTGACCCCCATTCTGTGTCCCATGAGTTCCTTCCCCCACAGCCAGGCTGGCTGCAGCTCTGCCCTTTCCTTGACTCAGTGAATCTTTGCCTTTGGGCTCACACACCCACTTCTGCTGTGTGTGGTGTGTCTGCCCTCACCTTCCATCCCACACATCCTCGAGGGTCAGCTTGCTGTCCCAGCCTGGCTGTGCCTCATAAAGCCCAGAGACAGCCCCGGTGCCTTTGGAGCAGTCTGGGAATGTAGAGAGCATCTGCAGTGCCTTCTCTCAGATAACACCTCCCTCTCTCCTCTCTCATTTTTTCCTTGACATTAAGTCTTGAAACTCCATCTCATGCTCTTTCTCTTCTACTGCTCTGCTCTCCCCTTGCTATACCTGGCAGGTTTTTTTTTCTTCCCTCCCTGCCAAGGTGCTTCCCTTCAGTTGGATTTTTCTCTCTGCCGTTCCTTTGTTCCCACTCTCCCTCCTGGTTCCTGCTGCCTCCTCCTTGCTATTTCCCTCTCTGTGCCACCTGCTGTGATCTTCTCTTCCTGTTGCACCTCCAGCATCTCCTCTGCTCCCTGGTTCTGCAGCCCTTGGGAAGGGACCCTGGCACTGGCATCTGTACCCTGGGTCTGTCCCTGGTGATGTCTCAGCTGGGATGTAGAAATTCCCAGGAGAATCTGCTTTACTTTGCTGTCACTTACAGTGATTGGTTTCTACCTTTCTACAATTTTTTTCATCCTGTGAGAAACTGCTCACTAAAGAAAGCACATTTTTCTTGCTTACTGTGAGTTCCTGTTTGTCATTTTTATAAATCAGTGTTTATTTGCCTAATTATTGTAAATGCAGAGCCCAATAAAGGTGACTGTGATTGCAATATCTGATAATGAATTTTATAACGAACCTGCTGAGTCTGAAAGCTGCCAGCAGGAAAGACATTACGTTAGGTTAATGACATAGAGGAGAAATCCTCCTTGCTAAGCTTTTTTCCAAAGCATGAAGGATCTCTGCTGGAGGGTGCTGAGGGTCCTGCTGGGCTGGAGCACCTCAAGCTGGTGGGGTCTGACCCTCCAATGCTACATCCTAAAGCTTTTGGGGCTCCTTTGCTGCTCCCCTGACGTGGGGATGCTTTAGGCATGCAGGATGGAGGGCTCAGAGGAGGTTCAGACCCTGCTCTGGGCGTGCAGGTTTCAGGCACTCAGAGGTGCTTGTACCTCTGCTCCTGCTCCCCCATCTGATTTAATTCCACCATGCAAATGCTGAACATGAGGCACAGGGAAAGCAGCTTAAATAGCACCTAAAGTTAGCTCAACTCCAACTCTGTAAATAGATTAATTAAAAAAAATCAATTTTGCCCTGCAGGGATGGGTTATCTAGAGATGCTGGTGCCTGCTCTAACCTCATGCCCTTATGGGTGCCCTCAGGGGGTCAGAATCCCAAGCAATCTGCCAAGCAGGGGAAGCAGATCCCCTGCCTTTACATGGCTGTGCAGGAGTTGCCCCTCTGTCACCCAGCCTTTTCCTGCCCATAGTGGCTGCAGAGGACATGTAGGTGAAACTTCCTGGGAAATGTGCTGCTCCTGCAAGGCCCTGGGTGGTGAAGGCATGGGGGATTTGTGGTCCCTTTTGTGAGGTGTCTACACAGCCTGGTGTGGTGGCACTGCAGGTGCTCCAGCCCCAGCTTGAGTGAGGAGCTGGGGCAGTGCTGGTGTGTGGTGCCTGCCTTGGTCCTCAACACCACCTGCCATGGGTACCCCAGGCTCATGCTTTGTCTTCTGATGGTCCCAGGCAGAGTCAGTGACAGCTGCCCATGTGTCTGCTTCCAGGACATGGCTCTTTCCCAGGGTTTGGACCTGGATCTGCAGTTCAAAGCTACAGGTGCTGGGCTCTGGGCTTTCAGTCCATGCACAGCAGCTATTGGCTCTGCCGAGCCCAGGTCTGCACAGTTCTGGGTGCGTCTGGTCCCAGAGCTGGCTCTGGCCTGCTGCAGGAACAGGGATGGCTTTCTAGACCTACATTAGACCCAGAGTGTGATCAGAGAGGCTTCATGAAACCTGGGCTTGGAGTGTTTGATTTAATTCACTCTCCTGCAGCAGGAATTGAGTGCAAAAGGGAAAGAATAAAGACTAGAAGAGAACATGTTTTCTCTTAAATAATGCAGAGAAACACGGTGGAGGAGGGTGTACAAATGTGATTTAGTCCTTTGCCCCTGTGTTATTTGCTGCTGGTCACTGCTGCACCCCAGCTGTGTCTCGGGCACCAAGGGAATTGTTTGCCCTCTCAAGGGGTGATGCTCACATGGAGCCTCCTCTCCCAAACCATGAGCAAGGGGCTGGAGCGGCTTTTTTTGTATCTTGAATATTTGGTTGGCAGCCACTGTGTTCAATGGGACTCAATGCAAGAGCAAATTGGATTAACTGAAACATATTTACTGGGATAAGCAGGGGAAAAAAAACTGCCCTGGGATTGTTTGCAGAAACTGGTGTCTGCAGATGTGGCTGAACCCTCCAGGGACTCCCAGCACATGACAAAACAAGACCCTGGTGTGGAAAAGGAAAATGGGGGCAGAGGGGGATTGGGAAGGCCACAAACTAGATGGCCCATCAGGGTCTCCCTGGCAGCAGTGTGACCCAGTGGTTTATTGGAGTTACCTTCCACACTTACAAAAATGCTTGTCTTTAGAAGGTAACACTTTCAATAGCACAGTCAGTAAGAAGACAGGGACACCTTAGGAGGTCTTTGCTTGGGTAGAAAAAAACCAAGCACTGGACTCATCACAGGGAACAAATCAAACTGGGTTCAGTGCTCCTGATCAGAGTTACTTGTCTCTGCACCTGGAAATGACCCTTCCTTGCACAGGAGGGGACAAGGCAGAGTGTTATAAATGTATATTATAAAGTTGGCTTTTTGCAAATATTAAAATGAATGCTATATGTATAATGTAGAAAGTTTTACCGTATTTTCTTTTATTACTAAGTCTTAGACATGTGATGAATGTATATTTTTTTTTGAGTTGTAAAAACTTTTTTGTAACATTTAAAACCAGTCAAACCAGTTGATTAAACTGATTCAAACCCTCACCAGAAGATAAGGGGAGAGAATCCTCCTACATTCCTTGTTGTATTGCACTAAGTAGTTAGTTCACTTTGTTAGATTGCACCGGGGGTTTTTTTAATATGTATACACAAAATATTGGTTGCACTTTCCCATGAACCTTTGCACCCCCTTCACCTGATACCCCCTATCTTTCCCCTCCCCCTAGTTCAGTCCCCATTGGTCAACAGACCCCCCCTCCCCCTTTTCCCTGGGGATTAAAACTCCCTGCATGGGGGAGGCTCTCCCTCTTCCCCTTCATGGGCTCTAAGGTGTAGGTTCTACATTAAAGCTGTGGGACTGTCCCATGAAGATTAAGAACGCCTTTTTGTCTTTTATCTTCATCCTAGCCCAGATTTCACCCCGTGGTCCATAGCTAGCCAGGGTTGGACAGCAGGGGCGAGGGAATTTCTAGGCAATTCCTGAATTGATTAGATCAAGATAGCTGTGAACCAAAAGCTACAAGAAGGAATTAATTGATCTCCTGGTATCAGAAGAATGACATGAGACCAGGCACCAACAAGAGTTTTATCTAGTAAAATGTTAATTTGGTACAATGGGACAAGTTTCAGGGGGAGGGGGGGGCAAAAACCAAGGGAACATCTGAACTCAAAGGAATGTTTGAAAAATGCATATGTAAAAGGTTAATCCTTAAAAGCAAGGAATTTGAAGGAGTGGGTGTGCTTTTCTGGTGAGGCACCCCTGTGGGCTCGATATTTTCTGAGCCTGAGAATTGCTGAGCTCTTCCCAAGGGAAACTTTTCAACAGTTTTCTTTTTCCCAAAACAACCTTGTGTAAACAATATTCCTTTCCCATAACAACAGGTGTTTTTTGCTATTTCTGTTACTTAGCCAATGGGAGAGGTGTCAGTCCTATGGACCAATAATGTGCCTTCTTAGCGCAGCATGTTATAAAAGGGCTGAATGAATTGCAAATAAAGCCTTCTGATTTCTACTGCCTTCTGACTGGAGTCAAGTATCTTTATTTCATATCCTATTGCAACACACCCCAGCTGGAAAGTTTTGCTTTTCTGTCTCCTAATTGTCTATTTTTTATTTTTTATTAAACTTATAAATTCTTCTAAGAAAGTGAACCTTGTTTTCCACACAAAGGAAAGGTGCAGACAGAAGAAGTTTTTGCTGCTGGAGACAAAAGGCTGGGGGCAGAAGGTTTGTGCCAGTTATTTTCCTGCCTGGTGCTCAGCTTGCTGCCAGGAGCATTGCCAGGGCAATATCCTGCCCTGTTCCCTGTTCAGTCCACAGAGCATGATTATTTCATTAATCTTGTGTCATCTCCTCTTCAGTTGATCCAGCTGCAATATTACAGAAATAACTTCCCACTGCTCCCTGAGGAGAAGCAGACTCCAGAGGCCAGGAGAGCTCTTCTCTCTCCTCCCTGCTTGCTATGGGCCTCAGAGCTGCCAGAAGGTTTGAAAGTCTTTGGTTCCTTCTAACTCCTACAGTTAGGGATGCATAAAAAACAGCTGATGCAAAAAAAACCAACCAAACAAAAAAACCCAACCAAACAAAAAAAAAACAAAACTAAAAACCAACCAGTTATTATAATCATCAAACCTTTCAAAATCCAAGGGAACTTAGCAAGGTCTAGATGAAGTCACGTCCCTTTCCCAGGCACCAAAACATCATCTGGCATTGGCCAGCGCCAGCAGATGCTGTCAAGCAGTGGTGCTGTGGATCATTCCCCATTCTTTTTGTGTTCCTGGCTGCTTTCTCCCCAGCCTTCCCTCCCAGGCTTCATGCTGCTGCTCTGCCTGTGCCATCCTGCTGTAGTGGTTCGTCTGGCTCTGGCCTGGTTGGGAGCACTCCTGGGATGCTGGTTGGTGGAGACTTGTTAGCTGCAGATAAATGAGGAGCCAGGTGAATCCTTACTCCAACTCTTAAAATACTGTTTTAATGCAAAATATATGTCCCGGTGTAGATCTCTGTTTCTATTTAAATGTGGGGATGAGTGCACTGCTGAATTTAAAGTATGTTATCACAGGAAACAGTGGCGGTGCTGAGTGAGTGACACTAATGAACACAGCAAGGGGAGCAGGGCTGGCATTTCCACCCCCTTGTGCCAGGGCAGCCTCTGTCATCTGCATGGGGGAATGTTTGTCCCAAGCATAGTAGTGACAAATTATATGATCAATACATAGGCTGATAGTTGTCTAATCTTGCTTTGCCCCGGTAAGCCTGGTATTGATCCATATCTAATCTTGCTTTTCCTGGACAAACCCAGGAGCAGATCCAGATCCTAAGGTAATGAATCCTATGCAAATCCAGAATGGCTCTATTGATTTGCTGGCATGGTTGCTCTGTTTTGGCCTCCCTGCAGAGGGGTTTATCAGCATTATCTGCCCCTTGATGTGTAATGTAATCAAAGCAGTTGATGAATCTTGAATCTTGATTAACTGCTGGCAGTGAGTGTCAGCAGCTCTGGCTGCAGGACTGTGGTGCCTACTCCAGCTGTGAGGCCATGGCACTTCCTTCATAACTGCAGTACAATAGAGGGAGGAGGTGAAGTGCTGGCTGGGAACCAAGGCACTCCCTGTTCCTGTTTCACCTGAGCTGAGGGAGATTTTCTTTGCTGTGAGAGGTGGCTGTGGAGCCATGGATGCCTGCAAAAGGTGCAGTCTGTGTCAGTGAGGCTCCTGCTCCCACCCAGAGTGCTCCTTGGCTTCCTCTTTGGTCCTGGAGGTTTCCACCTGCAAATTTAGTGAGTAGAAGGGTTGTGACACCTGATGGTCCCCCAACTTTGCTACATTGCCCTGCAAAGGCTGGTACCTGCAGCCAATGCAGCGAGCTCCAGCAGATATGGGGCTGCTGCTCCTGTGATCCAAGGTGCTTGTGTTGCAAGGTCTTCCTGCAACACTAATAACTTCAGGAAGGAAAAAAAGAAAAGAAAATAATTACCTTCTGGGGTGGAATTTCTCCATCCTTTACTCAGCCCACTGGGGAATTTGTCAGGAACATGGACTGCGCTTTTGTTCAGCAATTCTTGAGTTATACCAGCACAGGGAAAATGGCATGTCTTGCAGCTTGATGTTTTTGTGATGTCTTTCTTTGCTCTCAGGTTTGAAAGAAAAGTACCAGACTGTTTTGGTTTAGGGCGAATTTGGGAGGAAATTTTCGAGTGGGGTTCTTTTGAAAAGCAAATTTAAACAGCCCCTCCCCCCAGCCGGTCCGGGGAAATAATTCCCTCAGAGATAGAGTGGAAAAAAAAAGCTTTATTTATTTAATAAACAAAATGTTCACAAGCATAAAGAATGAATAATAATAATAACAATAATAATAATATGAAACAATAAAACTTTTCGCTGTTCCGAAGAGAGATGGCAAAACTCAGAGTCTGTGTCAGGAGTTTGTTTATTAGTCTTTTTAGTGCTGAAAAATGCCGAGCCCCGGCCCGGTGGGCTACGGGTGCAAGATTTCGGTGCTCCTCTGGGTTTTTCAGTCTTGAGCAGATTTAAACAGTCTTAAAGAAAAATAAAATAATAATAAAAAAAAAAAACAGTCTAGGAAAGCTTTTTTGCTTCAGCTAGTTAGACTAACAAGAGGAGAGAAAAAAAAAAACTTTCTTTGGCTGTCTTCTGTGTATTTGACGAAGAGAAAGAAAAAAAAAAACCACACAGTCCCAAGGACGAGAGCAGATTCAGAGGAGTGAGTTTGTTTCTCAAAACAAACTGCGCGCTTTTTCTTTCCTTGCTCACTCTCAGAACTAGTCTTAAAGGTACAGAACACAGAACAGACGATTTGGGGATACATCGTCACCCTAGGACACAGACCCAAAAGCAATCTCTCTTCAAAACGTAAAACTTGCCCTTAGCTTAATTCAGTGGAGACTTGAGCAGCTGATCCTGCATCTCAGAGAAAAAAGGCCTCGTGCTATTAACATGTCTAAAGAAATTGGATGTAGAAATATGAAGGTCCCTCATCTTTTAAGAGCTGCACTCCCTGCCTCAGACTCCCAGCTTCTGCCTGAGCGGAGCAGCGCTGTGGGATGCAAATGGGTTTCAGGAGATGACCCTGCTGGGCTGAAAGGGGGAATGTTGAACCCTAGCCCTTTGAGGAGAGGTGCCAGGAGGTGATGAGGGGCTCTCTTCCATCCTATAGCTTTTGAACCCCCCTGCCAGGTGTATTGTCAGAGGCTATGAGACTGAATCCTGAGGGCTTGGTGCCAGAGCTGAGCTACAGCTGTGTCTGCAGCCTGGACCTGTATTTTTCAGTGCTTTGATCTGAAAAGTGCTTTAGCAGTGTAAATATAACCTAGAAGGTTCTCAAGTGCCCCAGAAATGTTCTCCAAGAAAATGTGTTGCCTTCCCCCTTCCTTTCCCTCGAACAGGAAATAATTCCAAATTCATCCAAATGTGCTTTTCTAATCAAAGGGGCCGCTTTGTACTTCTGAATCCAAGGGGAGGGGTTCGGAACAGGAAGAAAACAAAACTCCTTCTCAGCGCTGCGTCTGTGAGATTGATCTCCCGTGGCTAAATCCGTCTGTCTTTCTCCTTTGGTGGGAGTGGGAGGATCTTCCCCCTGCAGCTGGGCACTTCACTTCAAAGGCCAAGCTAGTGCATGGGGAGGAGGAAGTGCTGGAGTAGCCCAGGTTTCTATGGCACTGTGTGCAGCAGCCAGTCTCCTTATCTTTCTAACTTGATCGGGAGAAATTGTTTTCGTCAATTTTAATTTCAGCTGAGCTGAGCAGGATAAACAAAGGGAGGTGCAGGAGAAGCAAATGGTCTGTCACAGAGCAGTCAGGAAGACTGTGCAGCTTTTTATAGCATATAATGGCCTTTCCTTACATCTAGCTATCCATCACCATGTAATTCCCAAAATAAACTGGGATTGTGCAATAGATGTGAAGTAACCCAAATGTCACAGCAGGTCTGGAATATTCAGCCTGCAGGAGTTTTGGCAGTGGTTGGGAGCATTCACACAAAACCCTTTTGCTGGTCGGTGTCGGTTCCTTGTTTGGAAAATCCCTGTGGTGGCTGCTCATCCCACAGCTGGGGCAGGGCAGCTCTGCTAGGTCTGGTGAGATCTTCTGCAGTTTGGGAGATGTGGCAGTGGCACCAACACTTCTTGGTGTAACGGGATAAACGAGGGGTTTGTGTCTTACCCTGTGGGTCTGATATTTCTGGGTCTAAGAGATTTTAGCCTGCTAGCAGCTGCTAACTTTTTCCGAAGGAAAAATTTCTCAAGAAAGTTTCTTCTCAAAACAATCTTGGCAAACAACTATCCTTTCTCAAAACAATCTTTCTCCAGGTGGTGTTTTGCTGTTTCTCTAGTTTAACCAATGGGATTAGAGAGGTGTCGTTCCTATTCACCAATCATGTTAAGTCTGTATCGGAACACCTTATAAAAGGTAGTAAGACTTAGACAATAAAACCCTTTTTTCTATGCTCTTTGCCTTCTGAAATATTTGGAGTCTTTCATCTTTCTTTTGTGTCCTACAGCGACATTACCCCACAGTTCTCTCTTCTGATTACACCAGCCAGGGTCACCTCAGACCTCCTGGCCCAGGTAAGAGAGATGAAGCAGCAGGGGAAGGAGATATCTCATGGCCCTGCTCTGCCTTTCCTTGCTTGCATGGGAGCCTTGCACTCATGGAGCTTTGTTATCCATGCAGGAATTGTTGTGGGGGTGGAGAATGTGTGCTTGACCTACCCAGGCTTGGGTGCTCCCACCACAGGGAACATTTTGGTCATGAGGTGTCCCCTCTTGCCCTGTGGTGTGGGCAGGGCTGGCAGGAGGCTGCCTGTGGCGAAGATGCTCCAAGGCCTCTGCCATGACACCATGTCCAAACCAGCTGGGGAGATGTGATCTTTCCCAGAGCTGGTGCTCTCAGATTGTGGAGCAGATTGGTGGGTATTTGTTTCAATAAGAACCATGCTGGTGTTTGCAAACCCTTTTAAATTGCTCTCAGTGAGCACTGTGTGTCTGGAGCAAAGTCTGCTAGCAGCAAAGCCTGCGGAAGGGGAGGCCTGGGGGGTGGTGGTAGGAGCCTGAATCCTTGCCAGGTTTCCGTCCTGCAGAGCGTGTCGGGGCTGGAGCAGGGACATGCTGTGGCTGCTGCCTGCCTTGGAACAATGGGCAGGCCGTGCCTGCTCTGGAACATCCCCATTAAAGCATCCCTGTGCAATTTCAAATAATGAGCAAATATGAAGAAAATCAAAGTATGTTTGAACTTCGTTAATGAACAGAAAGAGGGTTAAATGTTTCCAATAAGCTGTTTGTTGCAAATTTGCTGAATACCTAAACCAGCTCTATCCATTCCAGCTCAGGTTCTGCAGAGCCCAAAGCCAAGAAAATCTCAGTGGTGGAATGACAGGAGCAGCCAGAACCTGCTGAGCAGAGCTGCTGGTGGTGGCTGTGATTTCTGGAGATAGGGGTCATTCAAAATCCCAGGGAGACTGTTCCACTTCCAGGTGTGGGCAGGAACATCCCCTCAGGGAGGACAGCAGGGGACAGCCACCTGTGCTGCTGGCCTCGGCAGCAGCTGGAAAAGGGAAGATAGGTCCTGGGCTTGGGAGAAAACAGAGCTTAAAGGAGGCTCCCTGAGGGGTGGGCAACCAGCTTGTATTAAAGAGGATGGTCTCCATGGCATTTATGTGAGCTGCAAAAGACCTAATTAGTATTTATTTGCTTTAATTTGTTGTTTACAGGAGGCTGAGCAGTCGTGTCGCTGGCTGTGTGCGGTCCATCCCAGTGCCTGCCTGTGTGGGCAGAGCTGGGACACCCAGCCCGGAGCTGCAGCTGGCTTTATTTGCAAAGGCAGATGGAATTTCGAGCTGTGTTTTCATTCTTCAGGGCTGGAAATCTGATCTTGGTCACTCAGGCCTTCCCTGATGGACAGATGGATGGGAAAGGAAGGACAGCTGAGCCCCCCACCTGCACCCTCTGAGCTTAACACCGGCTTAGGGGTGCCCTGTGAGGGGCTGCGTGGGTCTCCAGCTGGTGGCTGTCTCCACTGGGACCCTCAGCTGTCACCCAGTGCCATCCCTGGCTCTACAGCCTCCACAACTGATTAGCCCGCTAATGAAAGTAAATACTGATGACAAGTAGGGGTATGCATTAGCCCTACCATGAAGGGCATGTTTTCACGTAATGTGTCACATAACTCTGATGCAGGGTCTCGCCTGTAATTGCTGCTTTTCCCTTTGAACGTGGTGCCTGCCTTCACTTTAATGGTTATTTGTTCCCTGACTGCAGGAGAGCTCAGTGCCCTGGGTAACAGTCACAGCTCAGCTGCAGGAGGGTCCTGGATGCTGTGTGGAGAACCAGGGAATCACAGAAAGGCCTGGGTTGGAAAGGACCTTAAAGCTCATGTCATTCCAAGCCCCTTCCATGGGCAGGGACACCTTCCACTGGACAATGCTGCCCACAGCCACTTCCATCCAGGTCTTGGATACTTCCAGGGATGGGGCAGCCACAGCTTCTCTGGGCAGCCTGAGCCAGAGCCTCCCCACCTTCTGAGTAAAGAAATTCTTCCTTACATCTAATCTAAATCTTTCCTCTCAGTTTAAAACCATTCCCCCATGTCTCATCACTGTCTGCCTGGGGAAGAGAAGTGTCAGGAGGATGTAGAGGGAGAGCTACAGGCAACGGCTTTCTCAGGGATCCTGCAGTGTTCCCCATTGGTGCCAAGCCTGGGTCTCTGGTCCCAGCTCTGCCCAGTGCCTGGGTGTCTGTCCCAAGGCTGCTGCTCCTTCACCAGAGCTGCAGTGATGGCGGTGATGTCTCCTGGCTCCTCCTGGCTGGCTGGCTCCACGTGGCACTCCTGAGTGTGTCACATATTAGGGCAGGTCTTGCTTTGAAGGCAGCTCCTTCATCAGGTGGGGTGCTGTCCCTCCCCACATGCTACCCTCGCTTTCAGGGGTGACCCATGTCTGCAGAAATACAAAATCTCCCTCAAACAGCAGACCAGTCTCTTGGTCTTGTTTACATCACCTGTAAACAAGATGAACCCAGGGAACAGATGCACCTTTTACTGTTAATAGATCAAAATTATAGATGATCACAAAATAACAGTGTACAGAATGCTTAGCTGATGTAAATTACTCTTTCTTCTATTTCCTTTCATTAACCACCAACCATTTACCCCAGGCAGAGCTCTGTCTCAGGAAAAAACCCAAGCTGGATGTGGAGCAGCAGGCTGGGTAAATGCTGGATAAGATAGCACTGCTGATAGACTGAGATGAGATGAAGTGTGAAAATCAGAGGGACTGGGAAATGGAAGATGCTACCTGGCATATTATCTCTATTTCTTACCAAAAAAAGGGCAGAAAGCTGCTTCTGTCTGATTTGTGGTCTTCTGTTCAGGGTGTCGCTTGCTCCAGGACAGAATTTGGCCTGCAGAGCAGTGAGGAAAGTTTGCAGCATTGGCAACAACACTGTGATTCAGGAGTGAGCCCTTAAACAAGATTATTACTCATTTTACCAGGCACAGTTATCCATTATGCTTAATAAAACACTGCATAAGTGATTCTCAGCCTGATCCAAACAACATATCTTGTAGCCCAGCTGAGCTCACTTTTATCCTGAGCCTCACAATCAGGATATGTTGGCATCAGCAGATACTTGAGAGATTGGTACCTGATGGCATGGACAGCCAAGATCTGCCTCTTCCTTTCCAAAGGGATGAGTGATGTGAGATGCTGGATGGGTTCTGCTGCCACCTCCCTAGCATGTCCTTCTCTGAAGGACAGGGTCCATGTCGGCTGTGGTGGCACATTGTCCCAGGGTTCTGGGGAGAAGGCAGATCCTCCCCAGGCTGGGCACCCTGTACCCCTGCTCCAGGGCAGGTGGGTGGCCTTTTGAGGGACAGTGCTTTATGCTTTTGCCCTGCTGGAGCAGCAGCTGCTGTTTTGGGTGCCCACATGGGGATGTCTCATCATCCCAGAGCAAATGAGTGCTGCCTTCTGGGGAAGGGGAGGAAGACCAGCCTGGGCTGCAGAAGAAAGGCTTGGTCATGACACTCCTGTTGGAAATGAGGCCCGGGAACTTGTTGTGGAGGTGCACCTGATGCAGGGATGGTGACAAAGCTGCTTCCACATGCCTGTGCTGCAGGAGGATAGAGCCAGCAGCCCTGCCTGCATGCTGCCCTTTGCATCCAGCATTCCATGTGTTCTGCCAGGCACTGGGAACAGGTTGAGGAGTGCTGGGACAGCAGCAGGAGCCAGGATGCTGTTACCCCACAAATAAGGAGCAAGCCCTTGCTCTGCAACGTGCTGGTGGCTGGCTGGGGGGCTCTGCTCCAGGCCATCCATCTGGCATCTTTTTGAGACACTGTACTCATTTTTTTCACCATGCCAAAACAAATCCTTGCAGATTATTAATCCCTGGCTTGGAACAGCATCAACCCTGGTTCAGTTGTGATAAGATATGCCAGCCCTTGTCTGAAATCATGTAGCCACTTCAAGAGGACATATTACAGCAATTGTTAGGCATTTTTCTAGCTTTTTCTGCCTTCTCTCACAGGTAATGTTATGTGATGAATCACTTTCCCTGACATCCTCAGCTCAGCTCAAACACCACTGCTCTCCTGGCTGTGCTGCTGTGCAGGAACATCAGGCTCACGACAGATGGTGCAGGTGAGGAGCTATAACGTGAATCTCAGTTTGATGGGTGAAAATGACCCATGGGGCGATGCTGGGGGAGACCTGGGGCTTTGATGGGTGCATTCTGCAGTTTCCCTGCATCTGCAGTTGCAGAAGTGGCAGGGGGTGCTGGGGAGGAGGGAAGTGCACTGGGACTGGTGCCTGGGCTGCCAATTGCTGGGTGTGGGATGTAGGCAGGCAGCACTGAAATGCCAGAGTCAAAACCAGTGAGGAACCAGAGCTAGATTCCCTGATGTGGGCACCTTGGTGGGATGGAGCTGGAGCCTGGTCTCAGCCCCGCGGCTGCTTCTCAGCTGGTGCTGGATCTCCATCAGCAGCTCTGGAGCCAGGACAAATTGCACCAGCTGAGGAATGCTGCCAAAATCCCCCAGCTGATGCTCAGTGCTGCAGCAGGAGGCTGTATATCCCAGAAATGTATCCTGCCTGTTGGCATGCTGGGAAGGAGGCTTGTGGCTCAGGGGTAAAGGCAGATGAATGTTTGGGAGCTGTCAACATTCTGCCAGTGCCAGGTATCTAGTTTGTGCTGGAAGATGGAAGAATTGCAGTGTCTCTGATCCCTTGCATGGAGTCAGCAGCAGACTAAGTATCATGCAGGAATAAAGGGAGAGAAAAGTAGAAAGAGAAATGCAGAACAAGTGATTTAGCTCTGTTCATGAGTGTTTTGAAAGATGGGATGGGTGTTGCTGGAGCAGCTGTGTGGAGTTGGCTGAGCTCCATGTGTTGTCCTGGGTTGCAGTGTAGGATGTGCCCAAAGTATGTATTCTATCACCATCTTCATGAGCTGTTAAAACCAGGTGGGGCAGTGTTTCCCTTGCCCCCTCCCTCTGGACTATCTTCTGTTAATGGGCCCATCAATGCCTTGCTGCATGACTCATAGGTGACTGCCCTGGTTTAGGGCAAATTTGGGAGGAAATCTCCGAATGGGGTTCCTCTGAAAAGCAAATCCAAACAGCCCCTCCCCCCAGCCGGTCCGGGGAAATAATTCCCTCAAAGAAGAGTGGAAAAAACCCTATTTATTTAACAAACAAAATGCCCACAAGCATAAAGAATGAATAATAATAATAATAATAATAACAATAATAATAATATGAAACAATAAAACCTCTCGCTGCTCTGAAGAGAGATGGCAAAACTGAGAGTCCGTGCCAGGAGTCTGTTTATCAGTCCCTTCAGTGCTGGAAAATGCCGAGTCCTGGCCCGGTGGGCCACGGGTGCAAGATCCCGGTGCTCCTCTGGGTTTTTCAGTCCAGAGCAGATTTAAACAGTCCCAAAGAAAAATAAAATAGTAAAAAAAACCAGTCCAGGAAAGCTTCTTTGCCTCAGCTAGCTAGACTAACAAAGGGGGGAAAAAAAACTCTCTGGCTGCCCTCCGTGCATCCGACGAAGGACAAAAAAAACCCCACACAGTCCCAAGGACGAGAGCAGATTCAGAGGAGTGAGTTTGTTTCTCAAAACAAACTGCGCGCTTCTTCTTTCCCTGCTCACTCTCAGAACCAGTCTTAAAGGTACAGAACACAGAACAGACGATTTGGGGATACAGGCATCATAGTCACCCTAGGACAGTGACTCCCTCCAGGAGCTATCTCTGTTTAATGGGCCATCAAGGACCCACTGCATGACTCATAGAAAGATATCATCCCATAGTGAGATGCTCTGCCCAGGGGGAGGAGCCAAGCATTCCCACCTGGATATAATCTGGGATTTGGGACAGCACCAGGAGCCCTTACCCACTGGATTCCCAGAGGACAAGAGCTTCAAGACCTTTCTATGGGATCACTGCTTCAACAAGACCACTTCATCTGGACTGCTACCACCACTCTAACTAACAGGGTGTCAGGTTGTATTCTGACTCTGTCAGGGGTCTTTTGTACTATAGCATTTTATTTTATTTTATTTTACTTTCTTTCTATTAAATTGTATTTCTGACTTGGAGTCTCTCACTGGTTTTGCTTTCAAACCACTACAGTTATCTGTGGAGCCGTTCAGACTTGAGACACTGCACTGCTCTGTTTCACTAAATCACTGTTTTTCCCCAGGTGTCTTTATTCCCCAACCTGCACAATCTGTTTGTCCATGCGGGGACCTGGAGGCTGAATTAAGATGTGCTGTTTGTAAGCAGGGTAGAAAGAGCACAGATTGTCCCATCACCTGGGATAACATTCACCAGCAGAGAGAGGTTTGGCTGCCTCTTAATTCATCTGTGGCATTGCTGCTTTGTAAAGCCCGGGGCCATCTGTTCCTCCTGTGAGTGGGGACTGTGGCAGTCTCAGGGCACCCGAGGAAAGAGGCAGACGCAGCAGGTCAAGGGAAAGCTTCTCTTCATTTTAAAAATCTGACTCCATATATACATTTTTACAAAAGGCTAGAGATTGGCTACACAGGTTGCCACCTCTTCGACCTGGATGGTGAACATCACTGTCCATCACATTTCTCCAACCAGAGCAGAAAAATGTAAACAATAGATAAATGCTAAAAATATACATTGTTTTTGTGAAGCTGCGTGAGAAACTCCAGTTCAAGAGTGTAAACAACCAGAAGGCTTTTGCATCAGGGCGACGGGACAGTGGGCAGGGTCTGTGCTGAGCAGGGTCTGTACCACTGGCAGGCAGCCAAGCCCATGTGCAGGGCAGGTCCAGCACCGTGAGCTGCTCCCTGGCTCGCCTCCTGCACACATCTCAATCTCCTTGTGCTTCATTTTCTACCCTCTCTCCTCCTCGCTTTTAATCTTTGCTTAACTTGTTGTGCAGGCAATTGCAAGGAATTTTTCGCACGGTGATGTGTGTTTGGGGTCTGAGCTGGAAATACGTTTCATTACCTGGAGTGGGGAATATTAAGCACTTTTCTCTGTTGGCCATTTGATCACAAGGTTATCCTGTTTGATGGTTTTATACCCTGGAATTGATTGCATGAGAAATATTTATCCAGCATAGCTGGAATGTGTGTCTCCACACAGGCTGCCAGGTGCAGGTGAGCTACTGCACTGTGGGGAGCCACTCAGGGGGTGATCAGTAGCCCTCTTCAGACCTTCAGGTCATCTTTTCTTGCAAGATATGGGATTAAATCAAGCAAGCTGTTCAGATTTTTGGTGTGATCCTGCAGCAGTCAACGGGACACAGCCCAGTGAGGTGGGGGAAAAGGCTGTATCACTTATTGCAGCCCCCTGAATCATGCAGCATTTTTTGCTTCATGTCTCAGATCCAGGGAGACCTTAGAGCCCCTTGCAGTATCTAAAGGGGCTACAGGAGAGCTGGAGATGGATTTGAGCAAGGGCATGGAATGACAGAGCAAGGGGAAATGGCTTCACACTGACAGAAGATAGATTTAGGTTAGATATTAGAAAGAAATTCTTCCCCGTGAGAGTGGGGAGGCCCTGGCGCAGGTTGCCCAGAGAACCCATGGATACCCCATCTCTGTGAGTGTTCAAGGACAGCTTGGACAGGGCTTGGAACAACCTGGGATAGTGGAAGGTGTCCCTGGCTGTGGGGAGGTTTGGAACTAGGTGATCCTTCAGGTCCCTTCCAACCCACACCATTCTGTGATGCTGGCTGCCCTTGCCTTGCTCTTGCCCCGTGCAGGCTGATGAGAAGCAGCTGCCTCCCAGCTCCTTGCTGTGCCCTGTGCTGCTTTTGTTCACACAGGATGTGCCTGCCTGGCTCCTCAGGTACCTTCAGAAAGTGCCATCCGATTATTTCTTCCTTTTCCCCACGTTTTGCTGCCAGGCAGGCTGTGTAAATTGGGAGTGGGTCCAGCAGGCTTCCTCTGGACCGACACCAGTGTTGGAGCAGAGAATTAGCCCTGAACCTGTCACTTTTTTAATATAGGCTTTAAATCTGATTATGACTGCGTGTCTGGCTCTGCATTATGTGCTTCATGATTATTCAGCATTATGTAATCTTTGATAAAAGATGCTGAATCAGTAAAAGTGATTTAAACTATTGAGTGATAGGAGTTTATTGAATTCCTCAGAGTGATGTTGTCCTCTCTTTGGCACTTAAACCTCTTCAGTGGAAGGAGTGTGCCAGACGCTGCCCTTGCTAACAGCCAGGAAACCCTGCTGACTTGGGTGGAATTGCAGGAGTACAAATAAAGTTAGATTTCAGCTTAGAAAGACAGCTTTTTATAGTCTAAAGGCTCAATATTTTACAGCAGCGGTCTCTTATCTGCATTATGTGCAAACTGCTAACAGAGTTACACAGACAGATGTCTGCAAGTCCTGCAAATACTAGATAAAGTTTGGCTCTCAGAGGGCTGATGGGCAGAGCTGGCCAGGATCTCCTTACTTCAAACCCTTTGAGAATGGGCACTGATTTCCTGCGAGCTGAAAGGAAAAAATAAGTGTTTAAATCTAAGCTGAATTCTTTGTCTTATTTTCCAAACACCCCCCTAAATGTAAAAACTTGTATTTTTCTCTGTTTAGGGCTTCCCTTTCTCATCACACAGTAGATGTTTCATGGCTGAATGGTCTAGGGATTTTGCTCTGAGTTTTCCTATTTCTTAATTTCCTTTTTCTATGCTACAGGTTTTTCCTTTTTCTACTTCACTGTGATATTAGAAACATTTCTAGGGGAAGAAAAATCACAAACCTAAACTGTAACTCCTGACACCAGATACTTTGAAAAGCTTTCAAGTTGTGCAGAACTGGATAAGCAAAGAAAGGAAAAAATAAACCTACATAATTTATTTTACTTTACCTAGTAGCTAAAAGAAAAAGGTGCTGGAAAGGGGAAAAATAACACTTCAGAACTGAGAAACTAAAAGAAAGGTTCTGAAAAATTAAAAAGATAAAGTTCCTTCTTGATGTTTAAAACAAATTTCAAATTTTCAAACTATTTTGTTCATGTTCTCTCCAGTTCTGCAGAGAACTGGGGTGCTGGGGCGTGGCTTTGCTCCTCCCTGGCTCCAGCAGAGGATGAGTGGGGGCTTGGGTCCCACTGACTGGTGCAGGGACCTGAGGGAGCCTTGGCTAGGGAGGGATGCAGAGCAGGCACTGAACCCCACAGCCCACCCTCCTCTGTAGTCCCACAGCCCAGGAGAGCCAGGGATGTGAGCATGAGCTGCTCAGGCAGCAGGTATCTGTGAGCAAGGGCCAATCCCCTGCTTGTCCTTTTCCCTCATCCCTGCACAAAGAATGTTTAATAAAACCCCTGGGCTTGCCAGCCCACTACCATAGTTTTAAATATACATGTTTCAGATGCTGAGATTTACTTTTTGACAGGGATGAGAGAGCTATAAATGCTGGGCTGGAGAGGAGTCATCACATTAGTGCTCAAAGGGCTGCAAGCTGCACCACTTGCTTATAATTCAAAGCTTTCCTTATTCTACAGCGTGGGCAGATCAGGATCTCTGTTCCATGCTGCCCAGACCCAGCAATGAGGTAGGTGAGTGATAGGTCGTGGTGCCATCCTGCTCCTCAGCCTCCTCCTGTGGCCCCCTGGGCCCCCAGGCTGATGCTCCAAGGGGGATGATGCAGCTTCCCAGCAGCAGCATGAGGTGCTGCTACAAAAGGGGCTTGCAGGGACAGCTCCTGCAGGGAGTTTGGTCAAGGGGAACATGGGGACCGCCATGTCACCAGCTCCCTCCCTCCCAGCCAGGCCACCAGGCAGTGATGCTAAGGGCATCACCAGGTGCATTGCAACAGGAGTGTTGGGCTTTGGATAAGCTAATTGTGTTGCAAGGAGTGGAGTGAAGCTTTTAGATTTCAGAGCCAACGTGTGGCATCTTTATTAATATGCCTACTTGAGTTCCCTGGGACGCGATGTTTTCTCCTTACCCTGACCATCCATCTGAACTGATAATAGGGCTATTAATCCATTTTGTTGACAGCATGCACAGACCTCCAGTGAAGCAGGAGATGGGGAAGAGGTGGGGCTGCAATTGATGCTTGTTTTGTTTCAAAGGGATCCCGTCACCGCCTCTGACAAACTGAGCAGTAGCTGGAGGTGAACAGATGGACTGTTAACCAAGGTTACAGGTGATGTACAGCTGGCCAGCTGTGGCCTGGCTTCTCCTTGGTCAACTGGAGAGCATCCTGCAGAAAAGCATTGAGAGATGAGATGTTCTACAGAAGCCAAACCTGGAGACCTTGTGCTCCAGGGCACGTCACACTGTTCAGGTTCTACACTCAGCAACCTCATATCAGTTATTGACCCACTTCTAATCCCCCTTCATACCCATACAGAGGTGAAGTTTCTCTGATTTCAGGGCCTTTTCAGCCCTGTCTGGCTATGAGGTGACTGGCACAGCATTCATTGTGTCAGTGATTTCCTTTATAACAGCAGAAATACGTATATGCAATAAATAAAATGTGCAGGTCTTTTATAGGTGTGATTCATAAAGAAATATTTCAGTGGAAAAAGAGCTGGGAAATGAGGTGCATCCCTGCCCAGCTCTTGCTCCTCTGCACAGCCCCTGCCAGTAGCTGATCCCAGGTGTCTTTATATTCAGACTGATCCTATCTGGTTTTAAATATCTCAAGCCACAGAACTTTTTCCCTTCAGGGAACCACGTTGCAGCCTCATGATTTTTGCTGTCAGCAGAGGGGATTTTTTTCCCTGTGACATTCAACCTAAATGCTCCATTTTTTCATTTCCTGTCATCCCTTTTGGTGATGCCCCTTGTACTCTATTAAATAATTCCTTCCCTCCCTCTCTATGTGTAGTGGTTTGAAAGCAAAACGAGTGAGAGGCTCCAAGTCAGAAATACAATTTAATAAGAAGAAAGGTAAAATAAAATAAATGCAATAATACAAATGACCAATGCCAGAGTCAGAATACAACCTGAGCGGGATGATGGAAGCAGTGATCCCGTAGAAAGGTCTGGTAGCTCTGATCCTCTGGGATTCCAGTGGGTAAGGGCCCCTGTACTGTCCCAAATCCCAGATTATATCCAGGTGAGAATGCTTGGCTCCTCCCCCTGGGTGGAGCATCTCACAATGGGATGATGAGTCATGCAGTGGGTCCTTGATGGCCCATTAAAGAGAGATAACTCCCGGAGGGAGTTATCTATGAGTCATGCAGCAGGCCATTAACAGAAGACCCATTAACAGAAGACCAATTAACAGAAGACACCTTAACAGAAGAGGGAGGGGGAACCTGGGAGAACACTGCTTCAGCAATTGGTTTCAACAATTCATGAAGATGGTGATAGAATACTTTGTGCATATCTTATACTACCACCCAGGACATCTATTTACTCCAACTAGATCTGTAAGGCTCTTAGTTTGTCTCCCCATGGACAGCTCTTAACCAAGCAATATATATATTTAAGCCTTTTAATCTTCTTTCAGAAATCAGTCTTTCTGTGCCTTTGATCACTTGTGTGGCTTCCCTCTGAACTGCTGCCAACATGTCTGTGCCAAGGGAGCGCTGTGCTCGGGCTCCAGCCACACCTGAGCCCCCCAACATGTCGCTGCCGCCCTCGGATGTGCGGGACCCAAATGCCGGGGCTGATCCGTCCCTGCTGCCCTTATGTACAGCAGTCTCCTGCGTCCCTCTTGCTGACCCCTGGCCCCAGGCCTTTCTCTGAGGCGTTGCTCTGGATCTTGGCTTGGCTTGGCTCAGACATCGCTGCCTGTCCTGCTGTTGCTCCTTTGCGTCCCAGCTGCGCTCGCTCACATCTGTCCAAGGCACAGCTCCTTTTGCTGCTTCCTGCCCATATTTCTAATCTCACTAGGCCCTTTTTGTGTTAATTTTCTATGCTTGCTGGAGCTCACAGCACCTTCCAGTATAGCATCATCTGCCAAATTCATTAATGTGTAGTTTACTCCTCTTTCCAGGTCATTAATGAGGGTATTAAATGAGAGCAGCCCTAACCTAGATCCCTGCAGTATCCCATAAACACCTCCCCCTGCTTCTAATTACCCTTTGTACATGATCCCTAAGCCAGGTTTTCAATCCACATGGCACAGTTCAAGTCATCAGAATTAATTTTTTCATGGAAGACTTCGACAGGGCTTTGCCCCCTCTTGCTGTCCCCACCTGCCATCCCTCCATGTCCCACTGCCACTCCCCCGTGGGTCACAGTGACCTACGCTGCTGCTGTCCGGAGAGGAGAAGGAACATCTGGCAAAGGCTTTTTCCTCTGCCGGCTTTTGTCCCACTGCTCCAGGACATGGAATCGGAAATGGAGGGGCCCTGCGTCCCTCCGGTGTCCTGCGGGAAGGAGGCGGCTCCCCTCGGCTGTCCCTGGGTACTGTGTCCCTCCCTGGACGGGTGGCATCTTACGGGGTGGTGTCCGTGGAGGGATGCTGTCCTAGGGGATGGAGTCAATGGAGGGAGGCTGTCCGGGACAGGTGCCGCTGGAGAGGTGGTGTCCCCGGACAGATGTTGTCGCGCTGGATGGGATCACGGGGACAGTGTCTCTGAATGGATGCTGTCCCAGGGACGGTGATCGTGGATGGACGCTGTCCCTGGCGGCCGGCGGTATCCCGGTCACCCTCTACGGGCCCTTCCAGCCGTGTGGGGCCCGTGGCCGAGCCGTGCCGCTCGAGAAGCCCCGCCCGGGTCGGGTGTCCCGGTGTCCCGGTGTCCCTGTGTCCCGGTGTCCCTGTGTCCCGGTGCAACCGTGCGCGGGCCGGGCCGGTGCCGCGCCCCCCG
>JANPWX010017594.1:41756-73984 GCA_024734555.1 Trochalopteron elliotii
AGAGCTATGAGATCACCCCCAATGACCTCTTTGGGCTGGAGACCAAGACACGGGGTGATGGGTCCCATTTTGCTGAGCTGGTGGTGGAGAAGAGCCTGGACCGTGAGACCCAGTCCCACTACAGCTACATGATCACAGCGCTGGATGGTGGTGATCCACCCAACTTTGGCACAGTGGAGCTCAGCATCCGTGTCATTGACTCCAATGACAACAACCCGCTCTTTGAGGAGCCAGCCTACACTGTCAGCGTGCCTGAAAATGCCCCACCGAGGACGCCAGTCATCCGCCTCAATGCGTCTGACCTGGACGAGGGCACCAATGGCCAGGTCCTCTACTCTTTCCACAGCTATGTCTCTGAGCGGGTCCAGGAGCTCTTCCAAATCGACCCCCAGAGTGGCCTCATCACGGTGAGCGGTGCCATTGACTATGAGGAGGGTCACGTCTATGAGCTGGACGTGCAGGCCAAGGACTTGGGGCCTAACTCCATCCCTGCCCTTTGCAAAGTGACCATTAGTGTCCAGGATGCCAACGACAACTCGCCCCTCATCAACCTGCTCTCTGTCAACAGTGAGCTGGTGGAGGTGAGCGAGAACACCCTGCTGGGGTACGTCATTGCCCTGGTGCGGGTCTCGGATCGCGACTCCGGGGCCAATGGGCGGGTGCAGTGCAAGCTCCTGGGCAATGTGCCTTTTCGACTCCAGGAGTATGAGAGCTTCTCCACCATCCTGGTGGATGGGCAGCTGGACCGGGAGCAGAGGGACCAGTACAACCTTACCATCCAGGCTAGGGATAATGGCATCCCTTCCCTGTGGGCCACCAAATCCTTCACCGTCAAGATCACCGATGAGAATGACAACCATCCCCACTTCTCCAAGCCCTATTACCAAGTCATCGTGCAGGAGAACAACACCCCAGGGGCCTATCTCCTCTCTGTCTCAGCCAGAGACCCTGACCTGGGCCTCAATGGCAGCGTGTCCTACCAGATCGTGCCCTCCCAAATCAGGGACATGCCTGTTTTCACCTATGTCTCCATCAACCCCAACTCTGGAGATATCTATGCTTTGAGGTCCTTCAATCATGAACAGACCAAGGCCTTTGAGTTCAAGGTCTTGGCAAAAGATGGGGGTAATCCCTCTCTGCAGAGCAATGCCACTGTCAGGGTGATCGTCCTGGATGTCAATGACAACATGCCCGTGATCACGGCCCCACTGCTGGTCAATGGGACGGCGGAGGTGTACATCCTCAGGAATGCGGGGGTTGGCTACTTGGTGACAGTGGTCAAGGCAGATGACTATGATGAGGGTGAAAATGGCAGACTTTCTTATGAAATGGTGGAAGGAGACAGAAGATTTTTTGAGATCGACCAGGTCAGAGGAGACATAAGGACCACCAGAGCCTTTGGGGAGAACGCCAAAACAGCCTATGAGCTCATTGTGGTGGCTCATGACCATGGGAAAACATCTCTCTCGGCTTCTGCCTTGATTTTGATATACCTGTCTCCGGCTCTGGATGCCCAGGAGTCCATAGGATCTGTTAACCTCTCCTTGATTTTCATTATTGCCCTGGGGTCTATTGCAGCCATTCTTTTTGTCACCATGATCTTTGTGGCAGTCAAGTGCAAAAGGGATAACAAGGAAATCAGGACATACAACTGCAGGTAAAGATACCTTTGTTTATGTGCACCTGCGGGTCTGCTTTGATTTTTGCCATCGCTGTTACTTTTGTATTTGCTGCTGTATACTTGGGAGTGGTGAAGAGGGGTGGATTTGCCTTAGGAACAAAAGTGAAGTTCCTGTCCCTGTAAGAAAATTTCTTGCAAAGCTTTAAGAAATTGTTTTCTGCGAGGAGAGCAGAATAACGAATCGACTTAATTGTGCGGCTTGACAATCTGTTGCAGCATCCCTGATTTTCCGTGCTCCATCACAAAAAGCGGGGAGAACGGTTTTACAGGGACATGGCTGGTTCCCGTGGGCAGCCCCCCGTCCCCAGCACAGCTCCCCGGGCTGGCGAGGGGGGGAAAGCCGCCCGGCCGCCGCAGCATCCCCGCAGCAGACGGTGCGAGCGGCGCAGTGGCATCCCTAAGCCTGGCTGGCCGTTCAAAGGAGCTATTGTGTGCCTGCTGCGGCTCCTGGCCACGGCCAGCCGTGGGGCCAAATCGCAGAGAACAGCGGCGAAACCCCCCCAGCCGCCCCCGGACCACAGCTCCAGAGCCAGGCATGGCTGGCTGGGCTGGGAGAGACGGGGCGAGGGAGGATTTTTGCAGCGCTGTGTCGTTTTGCCCTGGCTTGGATGAGTGCTCTGGGGTCCGAAATGCCGGAGAGGAGGTCAGCCCCGCGCCAGGAGCCGCTGAAAGGCTGATAGGGGAAATCCAGTTCCCTGAATATGTAACAGTCCGGCGATTATTGTCTCTTTTACTATTCTCTATGTTACACATGTTAGGAGACAAATGCTAACCACACATGCATATCAATCAGATGGCATAAAAGAGCAGCTGCAATGCCTCATAAATAGTTTAATCCTGTTACTAGTGAAATAACCATGACTTCTCCATTCCTTCGGAAATGAGTCGTTTCAGAGAGGAGGGGTGGGAATTAATTTTGCTCTACCTTGGAAACACACGCTCGCCCCTGGCAATTCAGCGGCGCAGGGGGATGTGCGGTCTTTAAAGTTTTATTTACGCAGAAATAATGCCGGAGAGTCGGGGCATTGTACCCCGTTTTCATAGCGTAAAGTGCGTTTATAAGCCTTTTTGCTCCATGGGGGAAAAATCATCTGCAAATAAAGGTCGGTCTGTGCTGTATTATGGGATGTTTAGCTTCAAGTGAAAGCTCATAGACCAGATTTCTTGCCAGCTCGGCCCATTAAAAGAGGATGGGACCTGAATGGATAAAAATCATGTTGTGGTGGTGCCCCTAACAGCTTCTCACATACATATATGCCCTGGGTTTTACTGTGACAGCTTAGGGATTAATGAAGTGCGGTTTAATTAAATAATTGGTCAATAGAGAAAGGACAGCAAAATGAATGCCTGCAGGAAATAATTGGGCTCTCACATTGCCAAACTTAAACATTTAGGTAAGCAAAACAATCAAAGCTTCATCAAGCATTGTTAGACGAGTCAGCAGCATATAGATTGTTGGCACAACAGAAATCCCTGCCTTCCTCTGATTTATTTGCACACTTGGGGATGCTTGGACTGTTATCAGTGTGTGTCTGAGCAGGAGTCAGCTGCAGAGGTGGGGAAGCACCAGGCAGGCTCAGCAGCAGCAGTGACCATGGGGCACCCTCTCCCCACGCCTTTAGGCTTTGCAATGCTTTGTTTTAGAGATTCTTCACAAGACCTGCTGGAGAGTCTTCAAAAAACATGTTAATTTATGAGGCACATATGAGGACTGTTCGACTTAGTGGCATTTTCATGCTCAGGCAATTAGCTTTCTGGAACAAGAATATTTGTCCAAGATTTGCCTTTCCAGATAAACTGTATTATTTATTCATCCCATTATTTCTGTTGCAGCTACTGGATTTTTTATTTTTTTATGCTGCTATCATAACAAGAAGAGGAGCAAAATCCTGACTTTCAAATGTGTATTTCTGACTGTGCATAGCATTTGATGTGCTTCCTGAGGAAATACCAAGCTGCCCAGTGCTGTGTATGTACAAATTCATGGCAGGGACTGTTGTGGTGCTGTGGGAAGATGAGCCACTGTCACTGAGCCAAGCAGACCCAACTAATGCAAGGTGCAAATAATTTGTCATTATTTGCTTGGGTGGTGTTTTGCAGTAACTTTTTTCCTCTGGTGTTTTGCAGAAGGCAAACAAGGCACTTCATCAGTTGATTCTTTTGGCAGGTGGGAACCAGAGAGGGAAGGAAAGGCAGAGAAAAACAAGCTTGCAGTAAAATAAAAAGGTCAAAAAGGATCATTTTTCTTTGCAAAACACATGGTTGTTGTTCTCTGATTTCTAGAAGGTGAAAGCATTTCCCAGCAGAAGGGGATGTGCATGTCAGGGTGAGGGAGAAATGGAATTCAATCGGAGAAAAGATCAGGTATGATCAGGAGACAGTCAAAACACTGATTTAGATAAAGAATTAATAAACAAACAGCCTTTGGAGTGTGAGAGAATTGAGCTTGCCAGCTAGGACTGCTTCTGGGTCTGCTTTATTTATTGCTATGGAAAATGAACTGGGAGAAAAATCTGCTATTCATTTTGAATTTTCATTATTGGGACCAAATTAAATCACTTTTAAAATCCTTATTATGCATTGATATGAATGCAGGTACCCTTTTCAGTTCATGGATTTTAACATCTCCATTTTTCTCTTCTGCAGGCTGGACTTCTAGTAGCTAAATATCAGCAATTACATACACTAGATCAAAACAGAAGCATTCTTCCTTCCCATTTTTTTTACATATTTGACCTGAAAACATTATACATATGAAAATAAGCTAAAGACTGTGTCGTGCCACCAGACCCAAACCATGATGTAATGTGCATGACTAAGAAGCCTACATGGAGATGGGGGCCAAGCCCTCTGGGTTTCTGCATGTGTATTTAGTGGGGCAGGGTTTAGGATGCTCTCAGCTTCTCATTTTCCCTCTGTCCCCCAGAATCACAGAGTACTCCTACAGGCATCAGAAGAAATCAAGCAAGAAGAAGAAAATCAGCAAGAATGATATCCGCCTGGTACTGCGGGACGTGGAGGAGACAGATAAAATGAACGTTGTGAGCTGCTCCTCTCTCACTTCCTCCCTCAACTACTTCGACTACCACCAGCAAACCTTGCCGCTGGGCTGCCGCCGCTCCGAGAATACCTTCCTCAATGTGGAGAGCCAGAACAACAGGAATGCTGGCTCCAACCACATCCACCACCACACCTTCACAGGGCAAAGCCCCCAGCAGCCCGACCTCATCATCAATGGGATGCCGCTGCCAGAGGTGAGTGCAGGCAGGGCTCCCGGAGTGTCAGGAGAGGTTTGTGCTGAGCTGCTGCCTGCGGGTCTGTCGCTGTCAGTGCTGCCAAATGGTGCTGAGCAAACAGGCACTGCTGGCTTCTATGTGCTGGACAGAGTACACTCGGGTGGTTTCTGTGTGCTGGACACCCCAGGGGGAGGCAGTGATGGAAGATGGGCGGGGGGAGCAGCTGGCACTCACCTGTGGGTTCCGGGGCAGCCCTGACGTGTGGCCATGGGTGGATGTTTCATCCCCAGACACTGCAGAGACCCTCAGAAGTGCCCAGGTGGGGGTGGGCCAGGCCAGGTTGTGTCCACGTGTCTGGGAGGCTGGAGGTGGCTGCTTTGCAGGTGGATTCTGAGTGTGGTGATGCTCAGCAGAGAAGACATTTGCCTTCACAGGAGTTTTTTTTAAAAGGTTGTTGAAAGGGGTGTTGGTGGCTGTTCCTCTGGAGGCAGCTGGCTGTGCTGGGGATGCAGACAGTGCAGGATGCCCCATTGTGACCACCTGCACTCCTGGCCCAGTGCTGTCCCTTCACTGTGCAGGACCCTGGCTGGCATGGGAGGGATGTGTGGTACCTGCCAAAAGCAGGGAAAGGGACCACTGATCCACACCATCCTCATCAGTTTCTTCTAATTCTTTGGCTTTCCTGTACATCACAGGCATCATTTAATGTTGCTTGTTTGTCTCTCTTTGAATTATTGTTTGGTTTTAAGCAAAACAATCAAAGGTTTGTCATGTTTCCTGCTTTGAACAGAATAACAAAGCTGAAAAAGCAGCTGAAATATTTATGGCTCACTCTGTTTTGTGTTCAGTGTGCTAGTGTAAATGCAAAGTGCTGCTGCTGAAGTCAGTGGAGCTGCTTCAGATTCATCCTGGTGCTGCAGAGAGCCAAGCCTGGCCCTCTGCCGGGCTGCTGGAGAGAGCTGGTGCCGGGGGCCTGGTCCTGCTGTGGTTATATTGGCAGAATGCTCACTAAACTCTGGTGTTTGACTTCCACTGAGGCAGAACCAGCTCTGAGAGGTCGTGTACCAGTGTTGGCCCATACAAGTGACCGTTGCTGTTGGCATGCTGTGGGCAGTGGTCCCTGAGGAATTCCTGAATTCCTGGAGCAGTGTCTTTTGGAGAGGATTCTGGAGTGCATCTCTGGCTGGTGCTTTGCTACGGGCACTGGAGCAGTGGAACATCCTGTCAGCCTGTGATTCACTGCCACCAGTCACAAAATCCATCACATGCTGGCATTATCCAGAAGCGCATGCTGGCAGTGGGAGGTCTCATGTGCCAGGGAGGATGGAAGGACCATCAGGAACATCATAACTCAGCTGATAAAGTTAACAGGCAACTGCACGCAGAAGGCAGTGCTGCCTGTGCTTCTCTTTGATACAACAGCTGGGCTGGGGTCTCATGGAATGTGCCATCCAGAGATTTCCTTGCCTTGTTCACCCCTTTGTGAGGGAGATGTGCTTGTTTCTCCCTGTGGCTCCAGCTCACCCCATTTTCCCATCACTTGTGCAGGTGAGCTGCACTGTGAAGAGCTGGTAGCTTGCCTGGAGAAAGAAGTTTGTCTCTTGTAATGAGTGGCTGGAGTGTCAGTGAAACGTTTCCCCCTGGCAGGGGGGCAGCAGGCAGCTGGTCAGTCCTGTGAAGGGACCGGCGGCTCTCATGTGAGAGAAACAAGTCCTGGCAGGGATCTGCTCGTTCTCTGGAGGTGCTTTTGGACAAAAGGGCAGGATCAGGGTACGGGGTGGAGAAATCCCAACTGAAAGCTGTTTGGAATTTTAGTTTAGAGTGGGAATGTCAATGTTTTTTGGCAGAACCCCAGTGTTATGCTTCCAGCTGTTGCAGGCAAAGCTATCTTGCTGGTAGTGTGGGTTCTGTTGGCTTCTAAAAATCCCAGTGACCCCTGAGGGTGTTGGTTCATTGGTGCTAGAGTGACAGCCCTGCCCTGGCACACAGGGTGACACAGAAACTCCATAGAAGTTGTTTCCTGGGAGGAGCATGGCAGCCCTGTACCCCCTGTAGCCCATCACTGCTGGAGCAGGCGCTGCCGTGTGATGCTGTGGCTGTGCAGGGTGCTATTGGCACACCTCCAGGTGGTGAGGATTTAATAAACACAGTCCCTGCCCAGAGTTTACAGAGCCAAACCATTCCCTGCAGTGCTTCCAGTGGTACTTTGTCTGGGCTGGTTTGAATTGCTTCCAGTGATGAAGCCTCCGTTGTTTCCCCTGGGAGGCTTTATGAGGTGTCAGCATCGAGGAGATATTGCTGCTCCACCTAAGTGTGACTTTTCCTGATGGGAAGGCAAAGCATGGGTTGATAACAGATAAAATACGAGGTAAATGTGTCTCTGGCAATGTCACTTGGCATATGATGGTTGTGGCTGGGGGTAAGGGATTGCCTCTGCAGACACATGCTGCCCCAGCAGAGGTGGGTTTGTGATGTAGCTGGTCTTTAACGTGAGCCTCGTTTACTTTAGCAGTCAGGAGCCTTGAAATAAAAGTCCCCAAGGATGGCTTGTTTGTGGAGCTTCAAGAAATGTTTCTTCTAGTGCAGTGGCAGGTCTTGGGGCTGGGAATAATTGGGTTTGTTGGTGCCTCTCATCTTTCCCTGGTGATCCAGAAAGGATTAAAGAGTGGTGTCTGTGGGGGCTGCAACCCCACTCTGAGGATGCAAAAGAAGTTTGAGACCACCCTTAGAAGCTTTTCCCTTTGGGTGGGGCTGGGCTTGTTTGTTGGCTCTGCCTGTGCCAGGGTACAGCTGCCAAGTGAGCATCAGGAGGCAGTGGGGATAACCCGGGGTGTTCTGGCCCTGCTGGGAATCAGTGGTCCTGTGGGTGCCAGGGTGCCACGAGGGGATGCCTGCCCACAGCCTTTCAGCATCCTTGTGGCTGTAGGCAGCAATGGCAGAAAGCATTTGTGAGCAGCTCTGGTGATCATGGCTGACAGCGGGAGGCTTGGCCCCTGTTAGTGTTTGGACTTGTTTTGCAGCAGGGAGAGTGGGACATGTTGGAGCTGCAAAGGCATTGCTGCTCAGAGGCTTTGCTGCTGCCGAGAGCTCTTTTTTATCTTCCTTTTGATCTGGAGAAGAAGTCAGCTTTGAAACCAAAAGGGCTTGTTATCAGGTTTTGCATGTATATTGCTGGGAGTTGTACCAGGAGATTAAAAATCAAAATTAATAGGAGCCATTATGCAGTTTCCTTGATAAAAATGTGTGTTGCATTGGGGTGGTGTGGAAATTAGTCTGAATGCTGAGCCTTTTAGGATCCAAGGGACATGACTTGCATGTAGAGTAGCCACCCTTGGGTAATACTTACATGCCTGGATTTTGACTTGATGGTTTAAAAAGTAAGCAGTATGTGTATGATGGTTGCCTCTGTGTTTCAGAGGCAGTTTTACATCCCAGATTTGCACCGCTTTGGGAGATGATGTTCGTTTGCTGCTCCAGGATGGGAAACACCCTGGGGACAGCAGCTCACTCTGTCCCCAGGTCTCCCCTGGGGCCACTGTGGTGGCCAGTCCAGGGCAGGACCTGGCATATGAGAGGTGAGGAGGTGTGACGTGGGAGTGGGAGAGCCCTCTTTGAGAGGCTGGATGTCCCAAGGTGGAATTAGCACAGAGGTTCTTGACTGACTCTCTCTGGAGGTCTGGGATGGCTCCGTGGTGGCAGTGTTGGGAAGTGGCAGCACTGACATTCCACTGTAAGCAGTGTGGATCAGGCGTGGTCCTGCTCTGGTGCTGCTTTGGTAGGGCCCGCTGGAGAAGAAGGTCAAGGTGGAGCAGCCTCTGATCCAACAGGACCTGAGTCCTCCGGGGACCCCCACAGCTCCCAGAGCCGTGTCCGGCGCCAGGGGCGCTGTGGCCATCTGCCGCCTCCTGAGCTGATGGCCACCATCAGTAAGATGGGGAATTATTTGTTTTAGTGATAATCCTGGTCTAATCCCCCAACCTTGATACACTCCCGCATAATCCTCACTCACACTGATTTAGTTGGGGCTCTTCGTGGCTGCAGGGATTATTTGAGGAAGCAACTGTTGCAGGATAAGGCCCCATTGGTTTCAGATCTGCTTTGTACTACCTGGAAAGCATTCTCCTCACTGTGGGAAATGGTTTTCTAAGCACAATAGAGCAATTTTTGTTTCATGCAGCACCAGCAGCTTTTGCTCTGGCTATCTGGCGGTGTTAACTAAAGCATATTTCTACAACACACAAAGATTTTTGTTTTGCAAGAAATTAAATCAGTGTTGCTGTTTGTCATTTCTCTACTTGTCTATTCTTTCTTCCCCTCCAGCTTATCCTCCTCTTTTCTGCTAGCCTTAAAAAGCCCCCAAAGTGTCTGTTATAATCACATTTTGTGTGTTACAACCAGAATGAATGTACTCACTTTAATGTGCTGGGTTTGAGGAAATCAGTTTCTGTTTGGTATAACAGACAATTTGCTATAAACCATGCCATTTAGAAGTGAAGGGCCTTGCTTTAGTGCAGCGCTGGGGAAACATAATGATATATAATTGGAAGGGATTTGGCTTGCTTCTGAGTAATACTGTGTATAGAGCAGGGGAAAAGGGAAAAAAAAGGAGATGATTTCCAATCTGGAGAGTTTGCTGTGTTGAGACAGGCCAGACTGATGAAATGAGGTTTATTTTCAGGAGCAATAATAATTAAAGCATTATCAGAGATGATGTTCCGCTAGTGGGAAGGCTGACTTCGTAGGCAGTGTTGCCAGTCTTGTTTTCTCCTTGGGAGGTCACTGTAACTCAGCACTTTTTTGTGCCTGCAACATGATGTGCACCGTGATGCGTAAGCGCTGGTCACAGCTCTGCTCCTGCCTTCTTGTGCCTGAGCAGCCCTGGCTGGGAGCCAGCCCCAGCCTTTATATCCTGCAGGAGACCCCCAAACAGGAGTGATGCTCTCAGCTTTACACATCCACTGGTTATCCCCTTGCTGGGGCCAGCTCCTGGTCCCTGCCTGGGCAGCCAGCATCACTCTGCATTGCCAGGGACCAGAACTGGTGGGGTGGGGATCCCCAAACCTCCCTGTGTGCTGTCCCTGCTCACTCCAAATCCCAGCAGATCTCTCAGCTTAACTACTCCCAAAGCGTTTTGTGTATCCCTGTAGGTTCCCTGACCTCTCTGAGTGTTGTAGGCTGACATTATGGAAATCAGCAGCTCTTTATTCCATTCTGAGGTCAGCCTAACCAAATTATACATCTCTTAATGTAATCACTCCAAGCTGTTGTATGGAGAAATTCACTTGAGTACCTTGCAACAGAGATAAATATGCCAGCTTCCATTCATGTTTAACCACGCTATGCTCCCTGGGTCTTAGGCAAGCCCTTAGTTCAACACTCTGGCTTTTCCTAAGATCATCAAATCATTTAGGTTGGAAAAGGCATGTAAGATTGAGTTCAACTAAGAGGTGAACATTGCCAAGTTCCCCAGTAAACCACACATTTTGTTTTGGTGATTTGGGGCTGCCACCCCATCCTGGTGTCGGAGTCTAGGGCATCCCTTTGAGTGACCTGAGACCTAAAGAAGAGAATTTGAGCCCTGGACAGGGGGGTGTGAAGCCGGTCCAGAGGAGTTGGAGACCTTGGCACACAGCCCGGAAAGACACCGAGTTTGATTTTAGTCCATGGGAAAAGCTTCCAGCACTAGGAGAAGAATTGCAAACCTCAAGGGTATGAAAATAGTAGCTTAGCACAGCACGAGGTGAAAAATTTTGTAGTTTTAGGATTCTTAGTATAGAAGTAAATGAGGGACAAGATGGAGGATTTAGGGTGTTGCCCTAAGTTCTTCTCCTTCTTCCTCGTCCTCCATCTTCTGAAGTGTGATGACACAAAGTAGTTTGAGGGGATTGGGTTAAGGTACAAGTGACCTTTCTAGTATAGGCACTAGGCATTGGCACAAATTAGTAAATAATGGACACGTAGTTATCTGTATAAGAGTAGAGCACCGCCTCACCGGGGGGCAGTCGCCTCGTGTCCCAGCCACTGTCCGGACCTTGGCTGAGTGCAGAGAAAACTTTAAGATATCAAACAATAAACAACACGAGAAACCTGAAAACAAGGCCTTGGAGACTCTGCTTTTTACGCGACGCAGCTCAAAGCTTTTAGAGAGCCAAGGACTCTTAACAGCCGAAATCTCGGGTGAGAAAACCAAACCCGAGATCCTGGCAGCTCTTTGGGCTTTCCAAGGGTTTTCTAGCCCATGGTAGGGTCCTGGTCAGGAGGGACTGAAGGGATTTGCTCTAAGGGTCCATTGAGGATTAGGGCTGGTGTGGCAGTAGCTGCTTGTATTTAACAGCAAGACCTGAGTGCTCCCATGGATATGATCATATTGTTATATATTACATACTGTATGTTATATCTTGCATTTGTGATATCCTACATAGAATCACAGAATCATTTAGGTTGGAGAAGACCTCTAAGATCATCAGGTTGAAACATTAATCTAACACTGCCATGTTCACACTTGTATCCCTATGCATACAAAAAGTGTGTATAGAATTATTACATATTGCACCTAATTATGTGAGTATATAATATGTCATCTAATCAGATACATCTCATTTGTTTTTATGGTACTGCTTTGGGTTTTATGGTTCACTTTTACTGGAAGTGGAGAGGCTCCTCTTGTTTTCATAGAATCATAGAATGGTTTGGGTTGGTAGGTTCCTTAAATATTTCCTTTTGGAAAACTTGAGTTTCTGATGTATATTTCTAATGCATAACTCGTGAAGTCTATTAAAAAAGCTTTTGCAACTATATTTATGTGGCAGATAAGAATTTTCTCTTAAATTGGGAAAGATTTCTAGTAAGTTTTTCTTTAAATTTCATCAGAAGGATAGTCTTGCATGGTACTTTATGGGCTTTCTTATAGCAGTATCCAAGTGAATTTGTGCTGTATCAAGTGTTTTGAACTCTGTGGTTTCTCCCTCTCGTTTCCTTTACATATAGCACATGCTCATGCAGAGGCATCATTGAGGCCAAGAGCAGTAGCCTTTGAATAACCTTGTGTGCATCTGCTTGGCTGAGTGGAAGAGCTGTATTTTCCAGCTGCCATTTCCTGAAGTCCCTCCTGAGGGCTTTGAGCCAGAGAAGCCCCTCAGCCAGGTGCCCTTCCACATCCTTGGGCTCCTACCCTCACTGACTGTGCCCTGCTCAGGTCTTTCCTAAATTTCCATCAGCCAGCAAGGGCAGAGCCATTGTGCCCTGCCTGCTTCCATCCCCAGGCTCTGCCTGCAGGCTCTCCAGGAATGAGCCCTCCATCTCTCCTGGGAGCCGTCTCTCCTGACCTCTTGCCCACTCTGGCAGCAGCTCCTGCTCTTGTGTGGGGGCTCAGATGGGTGGGACCCCCAGCCCTGCCCACTCCCCCTCTCCTTCCAGGCTGCTTGTGGGGCTGGCATGGCCTTGATTCAATAAATTATTAGATATTGTTACCAGTAGAGGCTATAGTTGAGTTCCAATCATTAATTAAAATACAGGATGGTCTTATTTGTAGCATAAATAATTGTAATCTGTGTACTTATAAGTGTAATTATAATTCAAATTAGAGTGTGCTCTGAATTGGTGATGGGTGGGGTGCTCTGCAGGCAGCACTGCCCAGGCAGGGCAGTGTTGGGACTTGGGGCTCCCCACTGTCCCCAGGAGAGCATCACCCAGGGCTCGGCAAAGGGACACTGAGGCTGTTGGCATCTCCCAATTTCACTGTTCCTGCTGGGGCAGAGCTTGTCCATGGCACCTGTTGGAGGGTTTGCTGGAGAAGACAGCACAACATCACGGCTTCAGTGTCTCCCTCTAGTTCCTTGTCTCAATTTGGAGGGAGGTAATGGCTTATGTCAGCTGGACAAGTGATTAGTGCTGAGCCTTGAAGTGTCTCCCTGTTTAACATGGAATTACAGTGAGTTCTCCTGTAGCAAGATGGTGAAATGGTGAAGACTGGAGCACAGCTGATGCTGCAGCAGGCAGGTGTGTGACAGGTATTGCACTTCCTGCACCCTCTGATGGAAACTCTGAGCACCCACAGGTAATGCCAGCACTGCTGACACCCAGGACAGACAGGTCGGTGATAAACCGTGTAGGTCAAAGTGTGTTGGAGCCCTGTAGATGAGGTCCTCATCTCAACACCCTGTTGAGATCTGGGTGTGAATCCTTCATGTTTCTCACAGGGATCTGGAGCTTGTCGGATTATACCATTGTTTGTAATGGCAGGTGTATGCCACAGGGCAGGTTTCAAAATTCCCATGTAGGTGAATTGCATTAACCCATCCTAAGTTAGGTATGTAAAATTCCATTAAGTGAAACCCCTCTGGCATTTTCTCACCCGTGCTCGAGCTCTGCAGGCTATGCTAATGCAATGTGTTTGCTCATCTATTAGAAGGATGATGGCTTTAAAATAATAACATTTATCTTTGGCAGCAGACCTACAATAGTGCACACCGAGTACAATTTTGTGAAAGGCTCTGCAGATGTTGCCTCATTCAATCTGGGTCAAAAAGAGTGCTTAGAATCAAAAAGGTTAGAAAGAGATCAAATAATTTGGTGGTTTTATTGCTGAATAATGTACTTGGAAAATATCATTCACCGTTATTAGACTAAGTGAGTACAGAAAACATAAGACTCAATAGTCATTTCTCAGTATTGGCTGATTTTACTGTTTTTATAATGTAGCTAAATTCCCTGTTATTGATTCTAGCATTGATTATCGATCTGGAAATGTAAGTGATGGTGGGAGCACGTGGAAGTTGGACAGTTAGGGAATTAGGCTTCCTCTTCCCTGCAGTGCCTGGTGGTGGGCAGCACATGCTGTGGCAGACTGATGCTGGTTTTGGGGAGCTGTTGTGGGTTTGCAAGATTTCCATGTTTTAAAAAAGGTTTTGTTATAAGTTAGTATAGCTCTAGTTACCCATAAGGGCCTCTTGTCTTGGAGTTTTCTCTTATCATAAGTTGATAAGAGTTTCTATGCCTCTCTGGTCTTTGCCCAGAGACTGTTTCCTATTGGTCCTTTCCCCATGATGCTCCCCGCCCATCCTCTCCTTCTTCCCCTGTCCATCACTGAGTCACTATCTCCAAGGTCCAGAACTTTCGAGGAGATTTGGACAGCAGTTGGCAGATTCCCCTGAGACCCCTCCCCTGTTGCAGAATTCCTCAGGGAAGGTGGACATGATGTCTACCTAGGCCTTGAACTACCCGAGTTGAGGCCTTAACAGGGGCCTGAGTGAAGCCTTGAAGCCTGTGACGCAGCTAGAAATTCTTAGCCAAGTGTGGCGCAGTTAGAAATTAGTAGTTAAGGTGTCAGGGAAAGATAATAGGGTTATGAAGGTCACTGAATAGACTTGTCAGTGAGCACGTGATAGCCACCTTAAGAGTTAGTAAAATAAAGTGTGTTTTCATACTTCTCTCTGCTGTATGCCAATGAAGAGCTGCTGTGGTTGTAAACTATATGGAAATGTATAAAAGTAGCCATCTTAGCTAAATAAAGCAGAACGTAGCTGTTAACCATACTGGCTTGATCTGCGTTCTCTCTATACTCCGACTTCCTTTTTATCTCAGGCCAACCCTGGCAATATATTGGCGCCTGATCACAGGGACCTGAGATTGTGCCTTGGACGCATCGATGCCGCAAATCGTCTAGACGTAGGCACTGCCCAGAGTGCGCTTAGATGCTGGGCTCTGGGACCGAGGCTTGCTTAAATGCTGTGGCCCTGGAGAAGGTTTTGGTTTAAATACGGGAGAAACCTTCGCTGGGAGACTCTGTGCTTGATTGAATCCGTGTTTGGTCGAGCGAGACGGAGAGGGGAGTCGGAACTTCCACAGCAGCTCGGCGCTGAGGAACAGCGTCAGCACCACCCTGTGGAAAGAAGGTAAGCTGCAGTGCAGCAGAAAGGGTCGCAGCTACCTGCCATGGATGCAGAGGTTGCAGCCGCGATCCATCTCCTCTTTGCTATCCTTTCTAAGAGAGGTGAAAAGGTGAAAGAGACTGAGATTGAACAGATAGCCCTGTGGGCGTGCAAACGGGGAAAATTGCGTGATTCATCGTTGGTTTTTAGTGCCTCAGAGTGGCGTGAGATTGGGGAGTTGCTCTGGGACTCGTCTCTCTCAGGAGGCAAGGAGGCGAAACTCACCCATGACCTTGGAGCGGTCTGGAAAAAAGTGATTAATACCTTGCGTGCCTTGTTAGCTGAGAAAAAAGAGGCGGTGGCAGCAGTCCAAGCTTTTGAGGGAGTGGGAGGAGACGAGGAAGGAATTCCATCCATTCCTCCTCAAAAATCTGCCAAAGTTGTGAGGTTTTTCGGTCTGGGTGAACATCCGATTCGTGGTTTGAGTGCTCAAGTCAGTTCTACCCCACGAGCTGTCCTTGAACATGTAGCTCAGGCAGAGCATCAGGCTCAGGTGGAGCAGTGGTCTCCTCGGCTCCTCGAACAGACTGAGAGCAAACAGGAAGTGGCTCTGCAGCCCCATTCGGGAGGCATGGTGACAGGTGGAGACACAGGCGGAGACACAGGCGGAGCTGAGGGCGGAGATGGGCAGACCCAGATGACACAGCACAGGGGCGGAACAGCAGGCAGAGACCAGAGTGACGTGCCGGTGGGGGTGGATCGATCCTCTCTTCAGCACGTGCCGACGCAGACTGACCTGGAGCGGGGGATTCGCTCCCCCCACAGCAGCACCGACACAGACCGAGCAGCACTCTCCACAGGGGGAGGAGTGGGCTGCACAGCATCAGCAGCCACGGCTCACACAGCAGCAACAGAAGCAGGAGCAAACACATCAGCGTGCAGTCTCAAGCCAGCCGGCTGTCCACTTCCAACTGACAGTGACTCTGACACAGAGGAAAAAGTGACTGCTTTTGCATCCTGTCACAAGCAGCGTCCACAAAGACAGTTACCGTCTGTCACTGTTTCACAGCATGACCAGCATTCCTCTGAACTGCATCACATCATCTCAAAGCTTGCTCCACTGTCACACCACCCAGAGGAACAACAGGATTCATCTCAACTACCAGCTGTTTCTAAAAATCCAATTGATGCACGAAAAGCAGAAGCAGCAAAAACAGCAATTATGGCTGGAGATTGGGATGCTGCAAATGCTCTTTCCTGTCCTGTCGTGATCGCAAACGGCACAGCCAACTGGGAACCTTATGATTGCAAGGTGCTGCAAAAGGCCAAGGACATTGTTACAACTTATGGCCTCAGGTCAGAAGCAGCACGAAACATAATTCAATACATTTTCACAGCAGAACTTCTTTGTCCATCTGATTGTACCAGCATCGCAACACTGCTTCTCACACCATCTCAGCTTCTCATCTTCGAACGGGAATGGAAGCGCCTGGCTGCAGAAGCCAGCAAGCATCGCCAAGTGGGTGATCCGTTGTACGCAGTCCAGCCCGACATGCTAACTGGGCATGGAGCGTACATTTCATCTTCAGTACAGCTCACCTTTCCTGTGACAATGCATCGACTTGCTCAGTCATTGGCTCTTCAGTCATTGCTGTTGGTGCCAGACAAGAAGAAGTCATCACCTTACTCTACAATTAAACAAGGAAATAATGAACCTTACGCTCAATTCATCAACAGATTGGCTTCAGCTTTGAAGGATGCCACAGAGTTAACACCAGATGTTCAAGGTCATCTGTTTCGTTCTTTGGCTTTTGAAAATGCTAATTCACGTACCAGAACCATTTTGACCACCCTTCCAAAAGAAAGCCCGGTTGATGAAATGTTAGAGAGAGCAACCCGAGCAGAACAGAGTCATCAAAATGCAGCATTTATGGCGACCATGCACGATGCCATCAAGCAGCAAGGACACATCATTGCAGCTGCCCTGACCACTGGGAAATCAGAAAATAAATTTTCACGTCGCAACAAGCAAATTTGTTTTCGCTGTGGAGGGACAGGTCATTTTAGAGATTCCTGTCACAAACCTGTGTGGTGCAACAAGTGTAATCTCGACACGCATGCCACTGAAATTTGCAAAAAATCAGGAAACTCGAAAAGCAGCGCGTCGCGGCACGGCGCGAAGACACAAGTCGATGCCCGGATCCAGAAGACCCCGCCAACGGATTTCTAGTTAAAAACAAGCCTGCCACTTGGGAAGTCTCGGTGTGGATGTACAAACAGATGTGGAAGTCACTTTACAAAACAACGAAGTCTCACTGATTCCCACCAATGTACGTGGTCCAATGTACAGCATCAAATCTCACATTGGAGGTTTGCTCCTTGGAAGATCCTCCATGAGCAAACAAGGGGTGATTGTCATCCCAGGACTCATTGATGCAGATTTCACAGGACAAGTTCAAATTTTAGCTTATGCCCTGCAACCACCTGTGACAATTCCAAAAGGTAGCAGAATTGCTCAGATTGTACCTCTTGAAGCCTTGTTGCCACATCGCTTGTGACCAAGACAGCCTGATGAAGCACTGAGAGGTGCTGAAGGATTTGGTTCCACTGGTCACAATGTTTTCTTCACTTTAGACCTGAACGATCGTCCAAAAAGAACAGTGCGATTGCAACGTGGGTCTCAGGAGATCCAACTGGAGTTGCTTTTAGACACGGGATCCGATGTTTCTATAGTGAATCAATTCTATTGGCCCGCTGATTGGCCTTTGCAGACTCCAAGCAACCACATCATTGGAGTGGGTGGAATGAAGATTCCTTCAATTAGCACAGATCCCATTTGCATCACCTTTGAGGACAATCAAGTCATTGTAGCACGACCATACGTCATGCCTTTGCCTGTCAAGCTTCGAGGACTGTTAGGCAGAGATGTGTTGTCCCAGCTTGGCATGGTTTTAACCACAGATCAGCATTTTTCCTAGTGGCCACTGCAGAGCAGCCACCCATTCTAAACATCACCTGGTTGAACGACAATCCTGTTTGGGTTGAGCAGTGGCCCATGACTGAAGCAAGGCTGCAAATTGCAGAACAGCTGATTCAAGCACAACTTAATGCTGGACACATTCGACCATCTGTCAGTCTGTGGAACACTCCAATTTTCATCATCCCAAAAAAGTCAGGCAAATGGAGGTTGTTACATGACTTGCGAAAGGTCAACGCACAGATGCAGGCCATGGGTGTATTGCAGCCTGTCCTCCCTGCACCCACCATGATTCCGCAGAATTGGAGCATCGTTGTCATTGATTTAAAGGACTGTTTCTTCACCATTCCACTTCATCCACAAGACACTCAGCATTTTGCCTTCACAGTGCCATCCATTAATAGGAAAGCACCATCAAAGAGAGATGAATGGGCAGTCTTACCGCAAGGAATGTGAAATTCTCCGAGCATGTGTCAACTGTTTGTTGACTGGGCCTTGCGACCAATTTGGCAACATTTCGCTGATGCAATGATCTATCATTATATGGATGACATCCTCATTGCGACCAAGCGACCATTGCCACAAGCTGACATAGACTGGCTGATTTCACAATTAGAGCATCAGGGATTGACAGTGGCACCAGAAAAAATGCAGCAATCAGCTCCTTGGAAATATTTAGGCTGGCTGATCACAGACGCACAAGTTCATCCTCAGAAAATTACATTACATGATAACATCACCAGTTTGCATGATGCTCAAAAGCTCTTTGGAGACCGGCAATGGGTTAGATCGATTGTAGGCATTAGCAATGATGACTTGTTGCCATTTCTACCATGGCTTCGTGGGAATGATGCCAGTGATTCACGAATCTGCACCCCTGAGCAAAGGAAGGCTTTGGTGCATGTGTCAGAAAAGCTTCAACATGGATGGAGTGCTCGTCATGCAGAATTCCTTCCATTGTCGCTTTTTCTTTCCAACGCCGAAGCTTGTCCTCTTGCCATTGTCTTTCAATGGCAAAAGAAAAAGGGGGAAGACCGATCTGACCAGAAATTTGATTCGACAGCAAGTGTGATTGAGTGGGTGTTTCTTCCTGTCCAGCCAAAGTGTCGTGTCATGAGCAGAACAGACGCTTTTGCTGCATTGATAAGAAAAGGCAGAGACAGAATTGTAGAAATAGACGGGAAAGAACCAGCAGACATTAGTATTCCCGTGAGAGATGAAGACTTAGAATGGCTGATGAGACACTCAGTTGCTTTGCAAGAAGCGTTGATGGGTTTTGCAGGTGTGGTTCACAATAAGCAGCCAAAAGGTCCAATGTGGCATCTGATCACGCGTCATCGTTGGTTGGAAAGGCCTTTGTGTTCACTGAAACCAGTGAAAGGCAGGACGGTGTTTACAGATGCTGGTCGGAAGACGAGAAAAGCTGCATGTGTTTGGCAGCAACGAGGGGAATGGCTGCAACACGTAATCAAGGGTGAAGCAAAAGATATGTTACAAACCCTTGAGCTGAAAGCCGTGTGTTGGGCTTTGCAGACTTGGAACAAGGAACCACTCAATGTTGTATCGGATTCTTTGTATGTGGTAGGAGTAGTACAAAGAATCGAAGATGCACTCCTCAGGCAAACCAAGAATCAGCGCCTTGGGGAATTGTTTTTGCAACTGAGAAGCATCTTGAAGCAGCGCCATCATGTCTTCTGTGTCATGCACATTGGCAGTCATCAGTGCAACAGAGGTCTGGGAGAAGGCAACGCACGAGCTGATGCAGCAGTCAGTTGTGTTGTCCATGTTCCTCCTCAGGACAAGTTTGAAAAGGCTCGCAACAGTCATGACACATTCCATCAAAATGCACGAGCCTTGCACCGACAATTTCAGATTCCTTTGAGTGATGCACAAGGAATTGTGCGTGCCTGTCCTCAATGTAGTCATCATGGACCGGGACTGGGGCTGAGCACAAACCCGAAGGGACTGAAAGCTTTAGAGTTGTGGCAAATGGATGTAACTCATGTTCCAGAGTTTGGGAGATTGAAATACGTCCATGTCACTGTAGATACATATTCGAAATTTATTTGGGCAACAGCACAACCTGGAGAGAAGGCTTTACATGTAGAAAGGCATCTGTCTGTTTGTTTTGCAGTCATGGGTGTGCCTGTGGAAATTAAGACCGACAATGGTCCAGCTTATGTTGGTCAACGAGTTGCCAGATTTATGCAGAAATGGGGAGTGAAACATACTACAGGAATTCCTCATTCTCCCACAGGTCAAGCTATTGTAGAAAGAGCAAATCGCACCCTGAAAGAATATCTTGCAAAACAAAAGCAGACCGGTGACGTTGATGTAGTTAGTAGATTATCTAAGGTATTGTTCACTTTAAATTACTTGTGTTTAGCAGAAGGTCGAGAAGAACCTGCGGTCGTGATACATCATCACGCATTGAAAGAAGGAAGGCCGCAGGCAATTCCAGGACTTTATGTGTACTTTAAAAACATGCGAAAGGGTGAATGGCAAGGACCGAGTCAAGTGTTGTTTAATGGTCGTGGATATATGTATGTGTCCACAGAAGCTGGTCCTGTCTGGGTGCCGAGTCGATTTACCCGTGCATGTCCTCCGGCAAAGATCCCACCAGACAGAGAGAACGAGCCTGAGAAGGACAATCCACCTGGAACACCTTCTGACAATTCAGAGACTGATCAAAATTAGTTTTAGTGTGTGTGTTAAATAAGTAGTAAGTAATTTCTTTGCAGGAACCTGGAAGAAGTGACCGGAAGTGCCAGCAAAATGTTGTGGGTTGAACTGTTTGTCCTCAATGTTATCCTGGTAAAAGGCGCGATTGCAGTACTGGACATTGATCAAAGGGAGAACATGTGGGTCACATGGGCCAATCAAACTGGACAAGATTCATTCTGTTTGTCTTTAGCGACACCGTCCAGTCTGTTTCGCACCTGTTTAATTGGCGTTCCATTGTCTTCCATGATAGAGTTCAAAAATTGGACTCAAACTAAAATATATTCAAATCTAGTAGAAGCCTGGAATGCATGGCGTCACCAGCCTGTTGGATCCACTCACATGCATTCTGAAACTTGGTGTGAAACTCATAAAATTCCAAAAAATTATTTAGGAGCCCAAGCTGTTGCCATTGCTCAAAATCTTAAAGTCAAGGGTGCTGAGCCGCAGGAGTTTGATCTCCTTGGTTCTGTACCAGGTAATTATTGTTTAACATTTGGCCATGTAAGACAATCCAAAGTTGGCAACACTTGGTTGTTTCCTAAATCCCCATTGTATTATAGTAATGCAGAGTACTGTAACAATTGGACACAGCTTGTAGCACCAGCACAAGATGCTGCAAGACAACTACCACCAGGTGTTTTCCTCATCTGTGGGGACTGAGCCTGGTCATCAGTGCCTCAAAAAGCAGCAGGAGGTCCATGCTACTTTGGAAAATTAACTTTGTTTGCTCCCTCCATTCATCAAATTACAAAATTCTCACAAACACCTTGACGATCTAAACGTAGTGTTCTTCATTTGAATTCCCATTGTACAGATTTAGTTGATTTGTGGCAAAGTCCAACTGTAATTGTAGCCTCAATCTTTGCCCCAGGAGTCGCATCAGCACAAGCTCTTACCCAGTTACGAACCTTAGCTTGTTGGACATCAAAACAAATTACCATAACATCTAACATGCTGAGTGAACTTGCCGCAGATGTAGGTACTGTCCGCCATGCAGTCCTTCAAAACAGAGCTGCCATTGACTTCCTCCTCCTTGCCCAAGGGCATGGATGTGAAGAATTTGAAGGCATGTGCTGCATGAACTTATCTGATCACTCGCAGTCAATTTACAAGCAACTCGCACAACTGAGAAACAATATGGGAAAGATTGTGACTCTTGATACTCCTTTCGACAAGTGGTTCAGTTCACTTGGGTTTGCTGGTTGGATCAAAGATCTGATCCGTTTCAGAATTATTTTCTTTGCTATGATTACAGTTGTATTAATAGTTATACCTTGTGTGTTTAGATGTGTGCGAAAAACAGTTGATCCAGCCACTGAGTCAACTTGGTTAGTTCAAAAAGAAAAAGGGGGAATTGTTGCAGAATTCCTCAGGGAAGGCACTGCACCTGGTCACGGCTCCCTGAGGCAGCCTTGTCCTTGGCAGGGCCAGTAGCACAAGGCTAATTACTTGCCATCACACACAAGGAGGGGGGAATCTCTCCTGACATCCTTTGTGATGTGCTCCCAGCCTGGAGCTGGATCTGATGAGTCTCCTGCTGGTGTGCAGAGGGACACCAGCCGTGTTGCTGGGTGTGAGGGCATCAGCACCAGCCTGTCTGTTCCTCTCGGGCCATGGGGCTCTATTCCAGTGTTCCATGGGGTTTCCTACTGCGCCTGCTCCCAGTGGGAAGGAGTCTCAGACCACTTCCTTATTTCCCATGGGCTAAATAAGCAGCTTGCTAAATGATTATGACTTTCCCTCTTTGCTGATGTGTACTTCATTTGACCTGGGCCCTACTTTGAAATTTTCACTGTTTCCCAAGTGCAGCTGGAGCGTTCTTATTTAATTTGGATGAATTATGTATCACCCACAATATAATTCAAACCATAAGAATTAAATTCTGGTGAGATCTCCTAATAGGCAGCATCAGTTCTATTGCAGATGCTGGAGCCTGTGATTGAGTGACCCATGGAGAACAGGACTGAGGATACAGAAGGACAAGGAGAAGCGGCCTTACAAGCCCTACCCTTCCCACCAGGGAGGCCCAGTGGATTTTTGGGAACAATTTGCCATTTCTGTGGTCCCCAGTGATTACTGCAGCACAGAGGGAAAGACTGGTGCTCTGGGTGGAGATGTGCAGCTTGATGCAGAGGATGAGGAGCCGTTGCATGTTTCTGGAGGATTTTGTGAAAACCCAAAAGGAGAGATGCACATTGCAGCCTTGGAAAAAGGTCTGCTTTGTTTTTTAATAATAAAGGGTGACATGCAAGCTTTATTAACAAGGCACATAGGGAAAAAAAGCTCAAGGGATAACCCTGAAAAAGTGGTGCTAAATGTGTCATTTTTATGAAGCTGATTTTGTGAAGAGTCCCTACATGCTTTGGCAGGAGGTTGCAGCAGGTTTACAATAATTTGTGGAAAGATAGAAATGTTTTCACCCTGAAATGAGAAGAAGGGCAAAAAAACCCTGCGTTGAGATGCTTTAGAGCCGTCTTCTGAGGCAGAGGCTGGCAGATGGATGGAGACCTGTCACTTCAGGTTGGGAGAGATGGGTCCAGCTCCAAACAACCATGGACTTTGCTGAGGGCTGATGTGTGAACTGAGGAACCAAACCCTTAATCGAGAGCCTGGATCCACATGCAGTGGAGAAAGCTGGATTTTCACCTCTGTGGAGTTTGGTTTGAAAAATATCCCACATTTGAAATTGCTGAAAAGTGGGAAGAGTGGTAAAGAACCTGATGCCAGGCATCTGCCCTGAGGTGAGCAGGCTGCAGGGACATGACTGTGCTGATCCCAGCCTGCTGGCATGGCCCAGGACATGTCCCTCCCACCCTGGGCACTGACCCCAGCCAGCATCCTCTGTTTCTCCAGCAGTCCACAGTGCTGGCCATGCCCGGAGTTGCTGCAGCCCGCTGACCTTTCTGCTGGCACTTGCATTAGTTCCTCTTAAACTGCCTTTGGATCCACCAGGGTTTATTTCTGTTTCTAAGGCAGAGAGTGAGCAGTTGTTAGAGCAGTGCCCTGTTGCTAACAGACCTTTTGCTGTCGAGGAAATCACTCCATCGATATCCAGGTCAAGAAGAGTTGTACTGACGTTTGTACATCTATTTTTTTTTTAATTTAATGGAATTGGCAGTCCTCAACCAAAAGCAACCGCTAGGGGAAAAAAAAAAGTTTAATATTTCCCTCCTGATTGCTCAATTTCGAGTGTGTCTGTTGTTATATTTATATTTGTGTTGCTAAGGCAGCGGTTAAAAGCATTTTTCAAATTAGGCACTAGTGAGCTGTATGCCAAGCCAGGACTCTCTTTGATGGCATTGACACCAACACGTCTGCATCTGGAAAGCAAATCCTGAGCCTGGAGGACAGGAGGATTGCTCTCCTACAAGAGAAATGTGGGCTGAGGCCACAGACTTTATGCAAGGTGTTATTCAGCATTTCCTAATGTCTGGAATGTATTGTTTATTCATGGCACAGAGGCTTTGGGACTGATCATGACAAGTGTGAGCATCCTTTCTTCAGTTACAATGAGCAGGAGATAAGAGTTGGCAGCATGTGTGGGAGGTCCTCACTGTGCCTGGCTCTGAACATGGAAGGGAGAGGCTGGACTTGAGACTGGGTTCCCCTTTGATTTCTACAGGAGTGATGCTGATTAGTGAGAAAGTGACAGTTCATTTGCTTTTGCCAAAATAATGAAGAAGATGAGGGCCAGCCTCTCAGTGATGCACTTGATGAAGAGCACACTCATCGGTACCAGCCAGCCTTACCTTTTCCCTCTTTTTTGTGCTTTGACTTTGTTCCTTGGGTCTCATTAAGAGAGGGAGTGGATCCTTTCCCAATTAAAATGTTGACATGTCGAAGATGCTCTCCTTTCCCATCATTTTGCCTCTGTTTGTAAGTGGTCACACCTTGCAGGATGAACTAGAATTAAATCAAGTGAACTTTGAATAATGCAAGCTGTAAAGCAACCCTTATCCATGAAAAATCTCATTTCTTTTTTATTTTTCTGTTTTGATCCCCTAGTCTGCATGGAGATAGCCTTGACAGATAATCCCATGGCCAAGTGAAGAAACTGGGCTGGAGGGAGTGTGTGCTAGTGCAGGAAGGATGAGCAGCCCACCCTTGTGCCAGTGTGGGCAGCACAGGCAGCTCTCACCTCTGAAGGTGCAGACCCAGGGAAGAGGATTTCCCTTGGTTCTTGTGTCCATGTCACTCCTTGTTTTGTCTGAAATCTGGAAGTAATTATCGTTACTTGTGCTATGTCCAGTGGTAGGGGGATTTCCAAGCCTGGGACCGGATGCTGTGTCCAACCCCTCAGGAACCCTTTTGTTCCGTGTGGATGTAGGGATTTCAGCAGTGGCGTGGTGCAGAGTATCCTGAGGAGGGAGGACACATGGAGCAGGGAATACACAGGAAGGACATTACTCCTGTCCATTGAACATAAATCACGGGGAATTTGCTCATTGGTGAACAAGTTGAGCCAGGATATGGTCTTTGTTTTTGATTTGAAATCAATAGCAAAGCTCCCAGTGATATTGGTCCGAGGGGGATTTAGTGCCAGGTCTGTATCTGGGCTGTGGCAGTTTGATGGCAGCATGTGTGGTGTCTCCTCAGCTTGTGGGATTTTGGTGGCAGTGGTCAGTCTTTCCCTGTGGGTGACCTTGGGTATTCCTCGGCCCCTGAAGCCTTGGCAATGCAGTGTCCATGCTGTGAGTGTTTTAAACCTCTTCAATGTACCTGTATCTATTGAAATTTGCTGTCTGCATCCTCTCACCCAGCTGTTCCTCTCCTCGTTTTCCCAGGGCTGAACTGTGCACACATAGGGATGGAGGGGATGGAGGTGATGGAGGCAGTGGTGGGTGCAGGGGTCTCCCTGCTGCTGGGCATGGTGGTGGGGCTGGGGATGCAGGGATAGAGCCAGCTGAGGCTCTGGGCTTGTGGGAGCTGTTCCCACATCTGCCAGTGCTGGGTGATAGAGGGGGCTCCCCACTGTAAAGAGTGTGCCAAAACTGGCTCCCATCCCTTCTGCCCTCCATTGCTTGGCTGCTCTCAGCTCATTTGCAGGGCTGGGGTCTGCTATGAGGCTGCTTGGGGGAATGCTGTGGGGTGGCATCCACTCCCTAGGGATGGCAGCACCAGGACTGATGGACAAACACAGGGTCAGGTATTTTCTGTGGTATTTAGGTTCTTGGGTATCATATGCTTCGAAAACACGTGTATCTGTTTGCTCCTGAGTTCTAAGCATCAAAGTCATCCGGCAGGACCACGGATGCAGGAACTGCAGGGACCAGTAGTTTGTGCAGTAAATCTCCAGCGTGACTCTCCAGCAGTAATTACTGTGTGAAAGTAATAACCGAGCTGTGCTGAGTGCTAGGCCAACTCCCCCAGCTCGCTGCTCCTCACATGTTTCTCTCTGAGAGGTTCCTGTTTGGTAAATAAGATATTGTTCTGTATTTCAGAAAAGGTTACACTTAACCAATGCTGCCTCTGCTTTATTATCTTGGCAGAGGCATGTAACCTCTGCTGGGGTACGATTGGATTTCACATTTGGCTCTGCTGCAGTGACCTCACTCCCTGCATCCTGCCATTGTGATTACGTTAGCAGCAGACTCTGCTTTCCTTTATTTATTGAGACATTAAAGATGCATGCATTTATTTTTACCATGTTCATAATTACCATAAAAACAGGCCATAGCCTCCCAGAGCGTCTCTTTGGGAAGGAGAACAACCATGGGGCTGGGGTGAGGAGGAGCGTGGCAGAAAGAAAGCAGGACAGGGCTGTAAGGCAGGTGGATGTTCCCATTTCTGTCCTGGGAGCATGCTGCTGTTGTCCTCGAGGAAGGGGAGCAGAGCAGACTTCTCCTTCTGCTGCTCAGGAGGCAAGGAGCATCCCCAGGGCCAGGGGTGGTGCTGATGGGAGCCCAGGTGGGATCCCTGCAGGTCTGGGGGAGCTTTGGGTGGATGGACAGGTGGACTGGAGTGCCTGACTTGTACAAGATCCTGCATCCTCAGGGGTCCCTGAAGTGCAGGAAGGATCCTGACCAGGCTGTGCAGATCCCACCATGTTCCACCACTGTGGTTCACCATGCATCTCCCATCACATCCTACCATGCACCTACCACTGCATCCCACTGCACAGCTCCCACCAGGTCCCACCACACAGCTCCCACCATGTGGGAGCCCCCTGATGGCTCCCACCATGGTCTCATGGCTTTCCCCCTGCTCTCTCCCCTACCTTCTGGTTGCTTTTTTTGGTTCCTCACCTGCTGCCAGCACCAGAACCCTCAGGGCTGTGTAATATGAGGTTAAAAGATGGCGTTTCAAGTGCAGAATGAGTTAGTGGGTTTTGCTTGCAAATAACAACTCCTTTGACTTTTCTCCCCTTCTTTTACTCCCCTCCAACTTTTAAGCATGTCACCCATTGTTTTCTTTTTTATTAATAACAGATCCCACTGTCTCTGCAAATGAAATGATGTAAAACAAAGAAAAGTGCCCGCATTAAATTCTCCAGCAGGGGATTACCTTGCTGGCATTTACATATCTATGCAATAAATATTTTAACATGTTAATTATACACTAATAAGAAAAATATCTTTTGAACTTTCAGTCAAATTGACACACACAGAACTGAGTCCATCAGGGAATTAAAAGCAATTAGTTTTGTAACAGAGCATAGTCACATTGTTTCTTCTCTGCATATTGTTCTGTGGTCACCAGCCAGCCTATTTTTTTTGTTGAAAGTTGGTGGAAAGACTGACAGGTGCTGGAGTTTTCTATGCCTGGCTCTGCCCTGCTTGCAGGGGCCTGTGCCATCATGGGATGCTCCTTCCCTCCTCCAGGGTTTCATCCTGGCCCTGCAAACCTGACTCTTCCCAGTCATGGAGAAATCAGACTTGTAACCATGTCCCTTTTGTTTTCCTCCTTCCAGACTGAAAACTACTCCTTTGATTCCAACTACGTGAACAGCAGAGATAATTTAATAAAAAGGTACGTAGGCTTGCTTGAAGGGCTTGGCTTTGCCGGGCCAAATCCCAAGGGTTTAATGTTCTTTCATACTATGATATATACTACTTTCTTATTTTAATATGCAAAACTTTTCAAGAGTAATAATTTGATTTTAAAACAGTACTTGCTTCCCATTAAGTCCCATTGCTCATGGTTTGCAATAAAGGAAATTTTTTTTTCCTTCTCTTTTGCTTCTTCACACTGGGAAGGTGCAGTAAGTGAGGTAGAGTGCTGTTACCCTGACAACTTTCAAATTCTGAGAGTTTATCCCATTTGAATGCACAGGAATAAAAGGATAGATTTGGGTGGTGAGATCTCCCTGCCATGTGAGATGGGGAAAATTAAAAAAAAAAGTTGTTTAGGGGCAGGTAATTGGGTTGGATGCAGCTCACAGTTCTAGCTCCCTGTTTTAGTTTGAATACCAAGGCAAACAGCACTTTGCTAGGCTGATTTTTTCCATGTATAAAAGAAAACAATCAGTTCAAGTGCAACCTGGCAGTTACCCTTGGGGAAATGGAACCCTTTGGGTGAAATACTGCTATCCTCAGAGCCTAGCAGTGGTGAGGGAATGTCTCTGGGAGTTTCACACTGGGGTTACCCAGCTGAACCCCACTGGGCTGTGTTAACCCAGAGGTGAGCATCTTCCCAGGGGCAGGAGGCCAGGCTTGCCGCTGCTTCCCAGGAAGGGCACTGACACAGAACAATCAATACTCTCACCAGGAGCTGCAGGGCTGCAGGGCCAGCTCCCCATACAGGATGAGGGTGCAGGATGGGGCCAGCAGTTCCTTGCCCACCTCCCTCCTCTCCCTAGGGCCCAGCCAAGGTGTGTGGGGAGCAAGCCATGCCTGTGCCTGTGCCCAGCACGGCTGTGCTTGGTGACTCTGCAGAAGCCATCACTGAACCAAGGATTTTAGAGAGAGCAGAAGCCAGCCCTGAACTGTTGAGATCTGATCTGAGCAGTAAAAATATCCAGTTATCTGCCTGGCTGAGATCCCATTCGTTTACATCTTAAAAAACTGAGCAGTAAGGGAGCTGAGAGCTCATTAAGCCGGTGGGTTCATCTGGCGAAGGGCAGGTGTATTTGCCTGCGTGGCTCGTGGTGTTTAACGATGCTAATGTAACTGTGAGAGTTGGCTGGCCTGTGCCACGCTGCTCCTCACCAAAGTCTTCAGGCACACTGAAAAAACCCCAAATCTATTAATCTTTCCTTGTTCACACCTAAGATAAAGGCAAACAGTGCTCCTGCCTGCCGCAGCGGGTCTTACTCTGAGGCTGTATTGTTTGGGAAATGCTGCTGCTGCCGATTCCCCCAGACCTGCCCATCCTTTAGAGAAGCGTCAGCCATGGAAGCATGTCGTGTGGCTGCTGCATTATGGTCTGGCTCACTGTGGGGAAGATAAATGCCTTGTAACATGGGTTGCCTGTGCATTACGAACAGCAGCTCCATGTAGGACAGTGGTTCCCCTTGCTTTCTACCTTTTTCTTGTATCTTAAGTACAACAGGTGTCAGGAATGCTGTGCAGACATCTGAGAACAAAAAATATTTTCTGTAACACATGTGGCATCATTTTCATCCTTTGCCTTTATGAAGATGTTGTAGCTCTGCTATCTTTGGTGAGTGAATTTTCTCAAATCCAGCACTTAATTAATCTATTTGTACTTTTCCTGTCTTGTCTGCCTGCCTCTCTCACTCATCTACACACACACAAATGAATTGTAGATTTGTAGTGCTTTCTTAACTTAAAAATCTTTGATGCCACCTGGAATCAAAGTCAGTGGCTTCAATAGGTACATCTTTATTTAAAAGGTAATGTTTGAAGGTTTACCAATTTATATGTATTTCAGAGCTCCCCTCTCGTGTGCTTTTACAGAGCATCAGATGGTAGGTGGTCTGCTTGGTTTCCGTGGAGACACAAAAGGGCTTTTCAAAGTAATGAAAATCTCCAGCTCTTTGGGGCTTTGAAGCCCAGGCCGCGTCTTTCACTGACATTTCACACCAAATCAGCCAGTGAGAAAGTTTGGAGAAGTGGGTGCAGGTAGATCCTCCCAATGAGTGCAGTTTTCCCATGCCAAGGCTGGGTGTGGAAGGAGCACAGGGTGGGTGTCCCCAGGGACACCCAGATGGCTATGCCACCTGGGGCAGATGCATCTCAAGGTATCCCTGCTGCTCGCAGCAACCCAGTGTCCTGGGGCATGGCCTCTCAGGCTGGTGGGGTCCCAAATGCAGCCAAAAATGCAGCTCTTCATAGAATCACAAAAAGATTTGGGTTGGAAGGGACCTTAAAGATTAGCCAGTGCCACCCCTGCCATGGGCAGGGACACCTTCCACTATCCCAGGTTGCTCCAAAGCTTGTCCAGCCTGGCCTTGGACACTTCTAGGGATCCAGGGGCAGACACAGCTTCTCTGGGCACCCTGTGCCAGGGCCTCCCCACCCTCACAGGGAAGAATTTCTTTCAGATATCTAAATCTCATCTCTCTTCTTCCAGTTTAAAACCATTCCTCCTTGTCCTATCACTATCTGCCTGTGTAAAAAGTCACTCTCCCTCTTTTTTGTATGTCCTATCACTATTTGCCCATGTAAAAAGTTACTCCTTTTTATAAGTCCCCTTTAGGAACTGGAAGGGGCTCTAAGGTCTTCCCAGAACATTGTCCAGGATGAGCAATCCCAGCTCTCTCAGCCTGTCTTCATAAGAGGTGCCCTTCTTTCATCCCTCTGGCCTGGGGGCTGTGTTCCATGGGCTGTTGGGGCTGCTCAGCCCTTGGGGGAAATCTGGGAGCAGCTCAGTCCTTGGTCCTCCCAGCAGTGGCTGTGCTTGCAGAGGCTGTCAAGGATGTTTGATACAATCTGTGTATCAGATTTCCTTAAAGCTGCATGAACTTGGACCCAGAAACACTGGTTTATTTTTAAAAATAAGAATGCATCACCATGATTAAAAGACATTCCTGTTTCCAGGAAGACTTTTGTTTTTAAGCTTTAAGTGATTAGGATTTGGCTTATAACCTAAAAAGTGGGGTTTAGATCTTGTGTAACTTCAATATGAGGTAATACAACTTGGGAGAGCCAAGTTGTAGAAACAGCTCATTTAATGTATATTTTTAAAATTTTATTTCAAATCCTGCTTCACTCTGAGCTTCCATAAGACCCACTGCAGCCTGAGGGTACCCACAGGCTGACACCACACCCAGAGGCAGGAGCAGCCTGCGGGGTGCTGCAGGCTGGGCGCTGTGTTTTGGGGTGCAGAGGTGCCAGTCAGGGAGTGTTCCCCCCACACTTTCTGCCCCAGCTCTCCCTGCCTGGGCAGTAGCACTGGGTGCTGTGGAGGGCAGGGACCTGCCATCCCCACAGGTCTCGCTGCAGCACCGCAGGGAGTCGGGGGCCACCTTGTCCCGCCCAGTAAGTGACAGCTGTGTTTCCCCAGCAGCTCCACATTCAAGGACTTGGAGGGGAACAGTCTGAAGGACAGCGGCCATGAGGACAGTGACCAGACAGACAGTGAGCATGATGTGCAGCAGGGCCTCTACTGCGACACAGCTGTCAACGATGTGCTGAACACCAGCGTCCCCTCCATGGGGTCCCAGGGCCCTGAGCAAGGTGAGCCACTGCTGCACCCTGGGGGCATGCCCCATCTGGTGATTCTGGTGCTGCCCTGGTGGGTGTACAGTGAGGATGCTTAGTGCTTGCTGGGGATAATGCTGTACATCGTCAGAATGCTGGGTAGATATAAATTAATCTTCATGCCACGCCTGTCAGGTAAGTGAGCAATTGGGATTATCCTCTATTCACAGGCAGAAAACCCAAGGCCCTGAGCATCTGCCTGACAGTGAGTGAGCACTGGAGTTGGGATTAGGGCACGAATTAGAGGCGCTGTGTCCAGGGCTGGTCCCTGCCTGGCTCCCCTCTGGAGCACCTGTGATGTGTGCCCTTCCCAGCATTCTGTCCCAGCTCTGGAGCTCGCATGCAGGCACCATCCAGGCAACATTCCCAAAGGTCAGCAGAGCATGTAGGCAATTAGTCAGGCATCCCACAAGGGATTAGCTCAAACCAGTGGGCAAGGGTTTGCATCTTTTTGCCTGCATAGGTGGCAGCTTTCAGCTCTTATTGTCCCCATGTGCAGGGATGAAGTCCTGCTCTGAAATCAGACTGGTATTAGCTAGAGGAAGGAAGTCAGAGGAGTTCAGCTGAGCCCAAGTGTCGCTTGTACTTGGGCATGAATGTCGCTTTTAATGTCTGAGGGATGCAAACATCCTATGCAAACATCCTGTCTTTTTCAATTAAGAAGCCTGAGTGTGGTTTGGTGCTCTGGCGTGGGGGAGCCTTGGAGCACTTGGCTATATCTGGAGATAAGCTGTAGCTGAGGCTCAGCTGGAAGCCCCACTGCTAAAAGACTTAAAGGATATGAAAACAAAATGCTGTGATTATGAACTGGTCTTCAGCTGTTTAACTCAATTCATGGTAAACATCATTAAAAGCCTTTGTTGTACTGTCATAAAAGAGTCAAACGGGGGAGAGTTCTTGCCATCTGAGCCACCGAGTGTGGGATTTTTCTGGAGAGAATCTGATCACTGAATTAATTCTTGATAGACTCTGTTAAACGGTCGTAGTCAAACCTGTAAGACTCCACCAGGAAGGGAACACAGAGATCGCCAACACATTCCATGCTGCCAGCCACACTAATTTGAGAGGGATGGCATCTGCAGCAATAAGGTGTCCTGGTTTAGGGCAAATTTGGGAGGAACCCTCCAAAGGGTGTTT